>QMIH01002055.1:23382-72129 GCA_003987875.1 Clarias batrachus
GAGCTGAGAAAACACTCAAATGTGCAGGGCATGGGGTCCTACAGAACCAGGGTTATGAACCACTGCAATTGAGGATACAAAGCCAAGTTCCCAAAAAGTGTCCATAAGGATAAGTCATAGAGTCTGCACAGAGTGGTGAAGGAGGCAAAGCAGCGCTACAGGAGCAAAACAGTGTCACCCATACCAAAAGCAGCATGCATGCAAAGAGTTTCCAGATCAGAAACATCAGATCAATTTCAGATCAATTCATCATTTCCTTTAGGAAAGTTCCCACCAGAGGCATATCAGGAGCAGACTGCATCTCAGGTATCTCACTGGCCAGCTGTTGACAGATATATTTAATTTCTCCCTGGCACAACTGGTAATCCCCACATGCTTTAAACTATTATTAACTTTTATAACACTATTCTTCCTGTCCTAAAGAAACACCAACCTGTCTGCCTCAGCAACTATGTTCAATCTAGTGTCTGTGCTTAGAAAGAGTTGTTTTATCTGGAAGACTGTGGTGATACATGGAACTGCAAGAAACACATCGTAAGACTTAAATTATATGGTTAGTAATATTATAGAAGACCCCAGTTGTTTCACTCAACAAAAATTTGAGTAAACAAAATCCTGGATTCAAATCCCAACAGTACTTCTGAAACACTTTATCAGTGGTGTCAAACTAGAACCAGAAAGGGCCATGGTGTTCAGGCGTTCATTTCAACCAAGCAGAACACCAGTGGCCCTGTTTGGATCCAGTTTGTCACCCCTTCCCTATATCATCAACCAGGTTGCTTTTTTTCTGAAAAAAGGACATTTCTAACTGGCTTGACTCCATTGGACCATTGCTACACTATAATTAAAGATGGTAGAAACCTCAATCTCCTCCACCATTTGGGAAATTGAATCATGCCCCATTTCTTATGCCTGAATGCAAATTAAGGCTGAAACAGAACTCTCTGATTCCAAAGGAAGTTGCATGGAACAACCACTCACTCATAATCTATATCCTGTATTCAACACCACTCTATCCTGTATTCAGGGTCGCAGGGAGCCTGGAGCCTATCCCAGGAGGCTTAGGACATGAGGCAGGGTACACCCTGGAGAGGTACACACACATACTACAGGCAATTTGGGAACACCAATTAGCCTAATCTGCAGGTCTTTGGACTGTGTGAGGGAACCAGAGTACCCAGCAAAAACCCACCAAGAGAGAACATACAAACCCCATGTAAAGTGAAGTAAATCCAAGTAAAGTGTTCCATATAAATCATAATTAATCGATTGTCCCTGATGAGCAAGTGCAAACGGTGGCAAAGAAAAACTCCCTGAGTAGATAATAGGAAGAACCATGAGAGAACTAGACTCAATAGGGGACCCATCCTCATTTGGGGGATATCAGATTGCAGGGATTGATCTGCAGTCATACTGTGTATTAGGAGGCTGCTAGTTCAGTGTAACAGGAGAGGAGTTTCAATTAATATGAAGTCCACATTTGTTATTTGARGCTCRGGGGCAAAACTCTTTGTCACAAGCCATCAGAGAACAGCTGTCTGCATCAGCCGAGTGCAAGATCATCTTCATGGTCGACAATAACTGTGTAGTCACCACCCACATCTCAAGCAGTCCAAATGGGGCCTCCATGCGATGAGAAGTCCAACCAGAAGTGGGGCACCGGGATATGTCAGACAGTTGCAGAGGGCAGAGGAGACAGTTGTGAACCTTGTACACACAGTCCTGAGACATCTGGACAGCATGCTCTAGGACAGGAAAGTCCTCGAAGACCAGGATAATACCCAAGCCATTGGGGCATTGATCTGTCACTACATTTAAATAGGCCTACAGAAACATCTGATGTGTCGGTGGGACGTAGACGGAAACATCCATRCACATTTTAATCTTCAAGACATTATTTGTGTGCATCTAGTATGCAACTCCAATATGGAAATAGGTATGTCTTGGGGGTGGGATTACAAATTAAGCCTACTTGACTTCATGGCGCTGTGGCTTAGTTGGTTAAAGCGCCTGTCTAGTAAACAGGAGATCCTGGGTTCGAATCCCAGCAGTGCCTTAGGAGGTGTCCTTGCTTGGAAAGGAGTTGTTTTATTTGGATGAACGTGGGAGAAACATAGAATATGGTCAGAATTATCTGGTGGGTAATATTATAGAAAGAGTGATAACCAACCACCCAACTGTTACACCTAAGGTGCATCTGAGTAAACAAAGTTCTGGGTTCAAATCCCAACAGTGCTTCTGAAACACTATATCAGTGGTGTGACACTAGAACCAGAAAGGGCTATGTGTGTTCATACTTTAATTCAAACCAAGCAGAACACCTGCATAACTCTGTCTGTATCCAGCTTGACACCGCTGCCCCATATCATCCACCTGGTTGCTTTTCTCTGAAAAAAGGGAAAATAACAGATGATACTGTCCAAAAACCAACATCAGGATATTTCCCAGTGAGAAGCCATGGGTGGACAAAACCATTTTTGATGCTCAGGATCTTGTACCTCTGCCTACAATTTGGGGCTCATTCCCAGGATAATAGATAAATATGAAGCCACCTCATACAGTCTCCACAAAGTGGTGAAGGAGGCAAAGCAGAAAAAAAGTCTTGGGGTGAAGTTTCAAAGCAATCATTGTCCATGTTGTTGTGCTGAGGCTTAGTTGGTTAATGTTCCTGCCTTGTAAACAGGAGATCCTGGGTTCAAATCCCAGCAATGCATCAGGAGGTTTGTGTGCTTGGAAAACACTTCTTATCTAAATGGATGTGTGACCCGGGATGACTGGCAATTGTGCCTGTTAGTAAACAGATAATCTTAATATTGGGTTCAAATCCCAACAGTGCTTTTGAAACCCTATATAAGGCATGTCAACATGGATCCAACATGGACGAGCCATGTGGGTGCAGAAGAAACACCTGTTTAATTAGTTGTTCTTGGCTTTCAACAGACTATCAGGTCTCTCCAGTGCCACTTCTTGGTTGGAAAGAAAACCTTCATACAGCACTTTGGACTAAAATGCAGCTCAGGTAAGGTGCGACACGGTGTAGCTTAGACACAATTTACCCGATTAACGTTAGTAATTACTAATGTTTATGATTACATTCTCATAACAGCTATAAGTCTGTTATGAACTCATTTAAAAGTAAAGTAGTAGAATTTTTCAGCAAACCGTTCAGCACACACGGATATGTGGATTTGATGCCACTCGTGCCTCACTCATAAGAAAAAAGCTGGGAGCTGAGAAAACACTCAAATGTGCAGGGCATGGGGTCCTACAGAACCAGGGTTATGAACCACTGCAATTGAGGATACAAAGCCAAGTTCCCAAAAAGTGTGATGCCACAAAACCTGACGTGCTATGATTTAGTTTTTTAGGTTTTACATTTGAGACTAAATCTCCACAGGTCTTTGCCATTTCAGTTGTCCGAGCTTTTCTGTTCCTATCTTACTTTTGCGATTTATATTTACCACTAAAAAGATTCTACAGGGTGGGCCATTTMTATGGATACACCTTAATAAAATGGGAATGGTTGGTGATATTAACGTCCTGTTTGTGRCACATTAGTATATGTGAGGGGGCAAACTTTTCAAGATGGGTGGTGACCATGGTGGCCATTTGGAAGTCGGCCATCTTGGATCCAATTTTTGTTTTTTCAATAGGAAGAGGGTCATGTGACACATCAAACTTATTGGGAATTTCACAAGAAAAACAATGGTGTGCTTGGTTTTAACGTAACTTTATTCTTTCATGAGTTATTTACAAGTTTCTCTTTGTTCACAGCCATTGACATGTCGAAAACACGTGATGAGCGGATCGAAATTGTGTTGATATCTGGTGAATGCAGTAACCGGGTCATTTCAGCAGATTTCAATGCAAGACACCCTACGAGACCACCCATCTCCCATGCTACAGTTAGCAAACTGCTTGCTAAGTTTCGTGAAACCGGTTCAGTGTTGGATTTGCCAAAATGTGGACGCATGRAAACTGTCACTAATGAACAAACATCAGTGGCTGTCCTAGCTTCATTCAGCAAGAGCCCACAGCGTAGCTCTCGCCGCATGTCACTGGAGAGTGGCATTAGTCGAACATCCCTTCGACCATGGTCACCACCCATCTTGAAAAGTTTGCCCMCTCACATATACTAATGTGCCACAAACAGGACGTTAATATCACCAACCATTCCCATTTTATTAAGGTGTATCCATATAAATGGCCCACCCTGTACATGTGGTAACATGCAGACCAAATCTGATAAGAGGTCCTGTGGAATAGAGCGACAACATGTGATGTTTACTCAGTAAACAGGAGATCCTAGAAGTTAATAACAGCAGTGCGTCTGAAGGCAAGCTGCTTTTCTCTTGACGGACGGCCACTGTTGTAAACCACAGTAGTAAATCTTAGCATTAAGCTCTGCATTAAGTTCAACACTATGTTCACTTAGTGACAAAATACCAGTTGTTGCAAAGCACAGTGTGAATGCTGTTCTTGCAATCATTCTGTTTTCTTTTTCCTCATCTAATTTGAGCAAGCTATTATTATCCATGATATCCATTATCATCTTATGCCTAATATGACCTTGATGTCAAAGTAGAGAAATCTAATAACATCAGTTCATTGATGTTGCTGCTGTTCTACCCACACACCATATTTACACCCTTTTCCATCCATCCATGTAGGAAAATCTGTAGCCCTATTAGGGACTGTGGAGGCCAACAGTGACCATTGTATTCATTCCCATTTGCACGACTGTGGTAGGACCTCAACATTCACACTATGGCTACTTTTTTAATCGCCAAATAGCCTAATCTGCATATCTTTGGATTGAGGGAGGAAATCCACCAAGCATGGGGAGAACATGTAAACTCAAATTTATGCAGACCTGAAGTGGGACTCAACCCCAGGACCTGGCGGTTCTAGGCGCTAACCACTATAATGCCATATATTTACGAGTTTATATTTACCCTTTTTTTTGTAGTGAAATCCTTTTATACACCTGTACATATTTGGACATGACAAATATAATTTTTATTAGATTTTACCTAACAAGAGTTGTGAAAAAATACAAAAATAGGTTTTCTTTTCTTTTTTTTTTAATCTAATGCAATAGCCACAAAACTTTAGGCTCTATGGTTTAGTTTGTTGTACCTGCCTAATTAACAGGCGATTTTGAGTTCAGATTTCAGCAAGTCTTTGAGCACATCAGGCTGAGCCCCCCCACATGTGCCCAAATTGCACATTACCTGTTGCTGCAGGGCTCTATCTCACTATACTGTAGGTATTGCTCTTCAAGCATGCCTGTGTCCATATCCAAGACAATAAAGGTGTGTGTGTAAAGAACTTCAGCAAACTTTCAAGCAGCATGGCGCTGTGGCTTAATTGGTTAAAGCTCCTGTCTAGTAAACAGGAGATCCCGGGTTCGAATCCCAGCAGTGCCTTGTGGAATTTATCTGCCCAAAATGGCCCTTCTTTCTTGCCCAGATAAATGTGGTAAAGGAAAGAACTGTTTAAAGCATGCAAATCTGCCTGAGATCCTGTAGAGTTGTAATCAAGACCAGCTTCTGTAGCTTAAAACACTGCCAAGGACGATTATCACCACCTGCTCACAATGAACATCCTTTCAAACACACTGTATTATCTGACATTAATCTACTGCACCTGTATATTGTAATGACTTATACATTCACTCTTCAGTGACACCAAGAAGTGCCTGGTTCCTCTTAAGGTTGTTATCTTCTAGCCTCTCCCCACTGACCTGATCATTAGGTATGTACAGTCACATTCATCCATATTGGGACAATAAAGTCTATTTCTCTTCATCCATTTGGCCTTTATACAGTACACCACCATATTGATTTTAAAAATGAAACACTCAAGATGTAAGCAAAGTCAATTGACTAAAGTATGGCATTAACCATTTTAACACACACACCTATCTCATAAATATAAATATTTCCTTGAATACTTGGGTAATATTCCTTGAATACTATAAAAATTGCCTTTAATACTTGGGTGAAAAGTCTTGAACCCATGTAACATGAGCTAATGCCAAGTCATCCTTCCTTGGAGATGCTGCGCAAGGTTTTACCCAGGTGTTCCCAGGTGTCCCAAGTGTTGCTCAATTTCTTTAATGCCTAGATTTCCTGTTCCAATCTTCAGCAATTTACTTTTTTATCCCTATAGAGCGGTGGTTCTTATCCATGGTCCCAGAGATGATTATTTACTGTACATCAGGTGCCCTGAGAGCTGGGAAAACATTTAAATGTGCAGGACACTGGGTTCCCCTAAACCGAGTGTAATTAAGGAGACAAATAATAAGTTTCCAAAAATGATTTAAGTGGTTCAAATCTTTACAGGACTTTGAAATGGGTTTCTGTTCAGGTACCCTTATTCTCATTAAAGTGGACATATTATACCCTTGTAATATGGTCAAATACCTCAAGGATGAATCACCACCTCCTCTTTCTCGGCGTGCTYCAGTAGCCATGTTTAGAACCAGGAGTCTGAAGTGATTCTCAAAGAATTTTAACCAATCATACAGGAGGTTTTCACAATGGTTAAAGTGAACTGATATGCTAACATGGAATAAGTGTAAATATATGGTAAATCTCTTAAGTTTCTCAGGACCTCTATGGCTAATTCTCTTCATCTTTGGCTACATACTACCAGTAAGAATGTGAAACTAATTTAAATTCGCTCTTGTTGCACTTCATGTTGTCTTTTGTATAAAAACGTTGATAGGTCTCTGTTTAACTGAAAATGTAAATCAGTCCTGTCCCAGCTAGCTGACTAATTAGGTCTCCAAGTTAGCTAGTTTGTTCATTTATGTTGTATGTAGCACCTTGGTCTTGGAGGTATGTTGTTCCGTTTCACTGTGTACTAACCTGGATGTGGTTGAAGTGACAATAAAAGCCTACTGGGCTTGACTTGACTTGACTTGGCTTGGCTTGGCTAATTTTATCCATGTTCATAGTCATTTGAAGAATGTTAACACATTACACGTGTACTGTTTTTAAAGTTTTGCGATAGGGTCAGTGTAAGCTTTACAGTCAATTATTCATTGCTCATAGTCATTTTCATGTTGCGTAGAGGTAACGTTACTCACACATCCTCAACAATGCAAGTGATCAATGAATTCTAACGAAGCAACAGAGAAAGCTTTGACGGCAGCATCACGCTAAGGTGCAACTTATTAATCTTTCCAATCCAACTTACAGAACTTCATACTTTGACTGGACATTGTAGCAAATGGTTTGCTAATGTTAACCCAAGGAGGTCTTCGGTCTGTGAGCTAGGTTGGCTACGCAATGTTTTATGCTGCCACCAACATAGAAGCTCCCATGCCGACCTTTGTGAAAAAGGTACTGCGGTTTAGTTGCTTAAATCACCGGTCTAATTAACAGGTGATTTTGAGGTCAGATCTCAGCAAGTCTTTAAAAAGGATCTCTTTGAATGATTGCGCGCATCAGGACGAGCCCCCCCCCACATGTGTCCAACTTATGCATTATCAATTACTACAACACTCTATATCACTACACTGTAGGTCCTGCTATTCAAACAGGCCTGTTTCAAGTTCCAAGACAGCTGGGTGTGTGTGTGTATGTGTATAAAGTACTTAAGCAAACTTTCAAACAGCATGGCGCTGTGGCTTAGTTGGTTAAAGCGCCTGTCTAGTAAACAGGAGATCCTGGGTTCGAATCCCAGCAGTGCCTTGCATGTAGTGTGTATGCACAGAGAGTGCCGTTTTTTCAGCACACATATTTTAGGGGCTCAAAAATACATAGATTGTCTCTAATACTTGGATGGAAATCATTTGCAGTCAACAACTGCCTCAGGTCTTGAACCCATGGACATGAGCAAATGCTCTCAAAGTCTCCCTTTCCTTCAAGATGCTGCACCAGGTCTTTACCCAAGTGTTCCCAGGTGTTTCTTTAATGCCTAGATTTTCTTTTCCAATCTTAAGCAATTTTGCAGAGCAGTGGTTCTTAGGCGTGGTCCCAGAGACAATTATTTACATCAGGTGTGCTGAAAGCTGAGAAAACATTACAATGTGCAGGACACTGGGTTCCTCTAAACCAGGGTTATGAACCACTGYAATACACGAAACAAACAAACAAAAAAAAAAGTTTCCAAAAAATGGCGTCCTGTGATTTGGTTGGTTTTGACTATGCAAAGTTTTATGCTGGTTTGTGCAGCCAACACCGGAAAAGCTTCCAGCCTCCCACATGACAGCGGTGCTTCAACCGTTCTGATAGCAAATAAAAACAAAATGGTGGATCTACAGAAATGTTCAGCTAATTCATGGGTTGGGAAAACTCAAGCAGAGGGCAGGTTAAAAGATGAATGTTCCATATCAGAAGGCCATGCAAATCTGCTGGAAATGTGCGGAAGACTAGTTGCCACAACGCTCCATGTCACTACAGCTCTTGGCATTTACAAGTGCCTAGGTTTTCATTTCCAAGACAATGTTTATGTACATATGGAATGTACTGAGCATCGGTTAATAACACAGAAATTCATCCGGTTACAGGTATGTCTTGTGGTTGGGCAACCTGGTGTTGTGGAGGTCATGGGCTTGAATTCCAGTCATGCCTTGGGAAGCACATAAGGCCAGGAAAAAAAAAACATTCCTTGTGTGAATGTAGTGACAGACAGAACTGGTACGCATCTCTGTGGGTGGACATGCCAGCCTAGTAGACAGTGGATGTTGCGCTCAAATCTCAGCCATGTTTTTTTAGCTGTGTGTTTGCAGGTTGCTTCTAGAATGGGCACCGTAGGCTTTTAAGTACTAACAGTCAAATAGAGACCTGCTGGTACGTATAGTATGTATGTATGTGCTCACATAATGAGCAATCTCACTGCACAACTGACACTGGTAGTTGGTGAACCTTAGCGTCAACCCTAACTCTGATTACATTATGAAAACATGTGTCTGTACATTATCTAATTTAAAAGTAGAACACTGTCCAGCCATTGATTTGATTTCACTCTAAACAATGTTATTATATTTGTGCCTCGTTCATGAGCAAAAACTCTCTTTTTCGTTCATAGATGATTCTGCAGGTGTGGCACTGTGGTTTAGTTGGGTAGCCTTGTGAATGGGAGCTCCTGGGTTCAAATCCCATCTTTTTCTGTCTAACAGCTCTTAAAGGACTGTTAATAATATTTCTATGTAGTCTGAATTCAGCTTCATCACTGCAGTAGAAACTCAGTCTAGTCAGTGGGTGTTTTGTGTGAAGAAGAGTGACACTTACCTTAAGCACCTGCAGGAGATCCTGGGTTCAAATCCCAGCAGTGCCTTTCAGTGGGGGATCAAACAGGATTCTGAAAGAACCACGTGGGTGCAGGCTTAAATTCCAGTCCAGCAGAAGCTTCATCTCTTTAATAAATTGTCCTCAACAGATTTGAGATTAGATTATCAGGTGTAGCTTCTGCTCGGTTAGAATGAAATCCTGCACCCACATAGCCCTTGTCGAACCTCCTGTTTGCTGCTGATTCTGGACTGTTAACAATCCTTTTCCTGCTAGATCTCACACACTATTCTGCTAAAGCACAGAACATGACTGACATCCCTTTTGCTTCACTTCATACCTCTCTGAACTACTCATACCCAGTTTATGCAACAACAACAAAAAAAAAATGCTTGGCCCCCTTCTGTTCCTCATCTATTTTCTCCTCTTGGTCACATCTTTGGACAATTTAGTATACGTCTCTGTTGTTATGTAAATAGTACACAACTTTGTATCTCCACAAAGCCCGAGTCTGCTTTTCCACCCTCCAGCTGCTCCATGGTCTGGGCTGAGACCCACTGCTCCATGTGGCAAAACACCAGTTTACCCCGATGCACCCAGTGAGCAGTGTCACTGCAGGTATTTCCATTTCAGTTGTCCTAGTTTTTCTATTTCTATTTAACTTTGCCAATTTATATTTATCACTACAAAGATTATAAAGACACGTGCTAACGTGCTATTCCTGTGGAATAGCGCGATAACCATCTAAGAACTGTTCATGTGATGTTTACTCAGTAAACAGAAGATTCGTAGTTCGTAAGTTAATAACAGCAGTGCGTCTGAAGCCAAGCTGCTTTTCTCTTGAAGGACGGCCACAGGTGGTCTCTAAGGTCTAAATCCACAACGGCAAATCCCCCGGCACAAAATACCAGTTGTTGCGATGACAGTGTGAATGCTGTTCTTGCAATCATTCTGTTTTGTTTTCCCCCATCTAACGTGAGTAAACCATCATTATCCCTGAAGAGATATAAACATGTTTGAATGTTGGGAAAAAAATAACCAACAGAAAAAGTTCAGCAACAGAACAAAATACCAGTTATCCCAGTATGTGGTGTTGTCGGGTGCTGCACAACTTGTCCTAGGTGTTTATTTGAAATTGGAAGCTCCAAACAGGCTGATTTTCTATGGAAGAACTGGGAATTTGTAAATGCTCAGTTTCTAGTCTTATGCCTAATATGACCTGATGTCAAAGTAGAGAAATCTAATAAAATCAGTTCATTGATGTTGCTGCTGTTCTACCCACACACCATATTTACACCCTTTTCCATCCATCCATCTAGGAACCTCTGTAGTCCTACTGGGGACTGTGGAGGCCAACGGTGACCACTGTATTCATTCCCATTTGCACGACTGTGGTAGGATCTCAACATTCACACACCACTGCCAGTTTTGTAATCGCACATGTCACTGCAGTGTTCTATATCATTATACCACTATACTGTAGGTCTTGATATTCAAACAGGCCTGTTTCAAGTTCCAAGACAGTGTGGCGGGTGTGTATGTGTGTAAAGGACTTGAGCAAACTTTCTAACAGCATGGCGCTGTGGCTTAGTTGGTTAAAGCGCCTGTCTAGTAAACAGGAGATCCTGGGTTCGAATCCCAGCAGTGCCTTGCAAAATGTGTGTGCTCAAAAAGAGCCATTTTTGCCACGGGATAAATGTGGTGACAAGTGGTACGGACAGATTGCCAAAGTTGCTCTTAAGGTTCTGCCATCTTCTTGCCACTCCCTAGTGGCTTTCTCACTGGGTATGTACAGCCAGGTTCACATATATTGGAACAATAAGTTTTTTTTGCTTCATCCATTTGGCCTCTGTTTACACGCTCAAGATGTCATTCAAGTCAAAGTCAATTCTCCATCATTAGGTCATTATCCAGCTGCAATGTGAGGTGGCATCATATCAGTTTTGCAGCATTTGGCTGATCCTGAGCAGAGTATAGCCCTATACACACCCTGCAACTTCGAGCAGCAGTCAGGTCATCAATAAAAACTCGTGAACCAATTCCTTTGCCAGCCAATCATGCGTATGCTGTAACACGGTCTCCACCATGTTTCACAGATGATGCTGTATATTTTGGATCAAGAGTTGTTCCTTTCTCTCCCCTGCATTCTGGCACCAAACTAAAATTAAGTTTGGTTTCATTAGTCAAAAGAATCTTATTCCAGAAAGGGTTCTCCTTCAATATGGACCATGTAGGAGATTAATCAGGAATACAAATTAACCTAATCTGCATGTTTTTGTACTGGGGAGGAAATCCACCAAGCATGGGGAGAACATGCAAACAGACCAGTGGCAGGAATCAAATCTGGATCCCAGAGGTGCAAGGCGACAGTGCTAACCACTACACTACCATGCCCGTTTATTTAGTGATTCATTTATTGTAGTGAAATTCTTGTATTCTATTCCATCTTTCCATTTTAGGTCACAGAGAGTTAAGCATAAGTATAAGCATTTCACTGCAAATCATACTGGGTATGGTTGTGTACATGACAATCCCTTGAAAAAGATCTCTTTTTTGTTAAATGATTGAGCCCTTCCACAAGTATCCAACTTGCACATTAGCAGTGCTCTATCTCACTATACTGTAGGTCCAAAAAGGCGTTTCAAGTTCCAAAACAACGGGGTGGGTGTGCATGTGTGTAAAGTACTTGAGCAAACTTTACAAAAGCATGGCGCTGTAGCTTAGTTGATTAAAGTGCCTGTCTAGTAAACAAGAGATCCTGGGTTCGAATCCCATCAGTGCCTTACAAAGTGTGTATGCTCAAAAGGAGCCCTTTTGTCGATGATTTAAAGGTGGCGACAGAAAGAACTGGTTGTCAAAGTTTAAAGCTGACTAACCTGATCGAGATGCTGTAGAGTCGTAATCAGAACCTGCTTCTGTAACTAAAGAGACAATATTTTCTCTCTCTCTCTCAAACAAACATTTTGGGAACTTGTCTTTAATAAAATGAACTAACTTAACTACAACCAAAGATTGCCTTTAATACTTGGATGAAAAACCTTTTGCAGTCAGTGACCCATGAACATGAGCAAATGCTTATTTAGGTTCCTGCCAGATGCTTTGCCAGGTCTTTACTGCAGCTGCGTTCACCTGCTGCTTGTTTATGACTCTCTCTGCCTTCAGTTTTGTTTTCAGACAGTAAAAGGCATGATCTAATGGGCTTATTGACCGACTTGGCCAGTAAAGAATATCAAATTACTTTGCACCGAGAAGCTCTTGAGTAGCTTTCGCTGTATGTTTTGCTTCATTATCCATTTGAAATATGAAGCAACGTCTGATCAGTTTTGCAGCACATGGCTGATTCTGAGTACAGTGCATAGCCCTATAAACCTCAGAGCTGATCCTGCTACTGCTAATCAGCAGGTCATCAATAAACACATACCACTGGCAGCCATTTACTCTTACACCAGAACACGGCCAAAAAACACATTCTAAAAACCTGCCAAATTGAGGCAAAGTCTAATCTGGCCTTTCTGTTCTTGAGCATTAACAGTCTGCAACATGTTGGGAAGTGTGTGCATTTACTTTGACGGACATGTCTTCTTCCTTAAGAGTGCTTTTGACTTGGCTAGATACTGTGAAAAGGGCCTCCCCTTCAATATGGACACTTGTCAAATCTCTTGAATTTAAGCTGAAGGTCTTAACTTCGCTCACATCTCGAGTGTCTTCATTTCAAACGCAATGCGCTGGTGCACAGAAGCCAAGTGGAAAACGATCTGTTCCAATATTTGAGCCTAGTCATCCTATATCTGGATTTCTAGAAACCTATCAAAAATTATAGAACCTTAAAAATTAAGCAGACAATAACTAACTAGAAGAAGAAATAGCACAAAAAAGTATGGTTTCAATATTTATTTCATGAAAGAAACTTAGCCTGTCATCGTATGGTCAACAGGTTAAGCATATTATCTAAGTTCAATGTTGTTTTACCCGCCTCGGCTAACGCTGCACATATGAAACCGCATCTTTAAGGAATGCTGCACATACTGTATACCCTATGTCCAACAGAAGGTTTTTCACCACAAAAGAGTGTTGTGAAATGAACATGTATATTTAAAAAACAAAAAAAGAAAGACCTAAAAGGGAATAAGGACAATATTGCGTATGCGAGAACACCACTGTTTTGTTCATGCATTTTTTTTCCCCTTTTACTTGTGCTCTAGAAAGAAGGCACAAGACAACGTTCTGCGGGACACCAGAGACTTCAGAGAGCTGGAGCATCACGCTACGAAAACATTTTCTTCTCCCAAAAAGAACACCCCAAAATAAGAGGCAGGTCATTTATTTCAAATCATTGAAACTATCATGAAGAATTACACCTCTAATGTGGCTTGACATTAATTAGGACTATCTACATATACATATATATATATATATATAAAAAAAAAAAGAAGTCAAGATCGTATTTGTATTATGCATATAGTTTGATGGGGACAGGCATGTCGGCCCTATATCTGCACTCGTCACACTCTGTCCTCAGTGTGTACGCAAAAAAATAAAATAAACAGGTTAGACTGAAGCAGATCAAGTGGGTACTGAGGGTTGAGTACAGGGACGGGGAAAGTGGGAGAGATGTAATATATAAAAAGCAGCTTACAAATAAAAAAGGAGGGGGGGGGGGGACGTAATTTGTTAACAAAAGTAAAAACCCATAAAACTATGTTGCGTTTCAGTACACAAAGATAGAAATTCATAAAATGGCCTTAATTCTCCATTTATTCCCACCAAAGGAGGTGCGAGGGCTCTACCGAGAACCTACAAGAAGAAAAATAAAAGAAACAAATAATCCATGCAGAAGAGTAATACAGAGTATTGAAAAGGTAAGAATGGATGATTGCAACTTGTTTTTCCCCCCCCCCCCAGAAAGGCAAAACTACAGTGGTACTCTTATTGAGGGATTGTACGGGTTAAACTGCAGTTCTACACAAGCATTGAAAATATATTTAGAAGCTAAAATAAAAATGAAAAAAAAGAAGAAAAAACACTGGCGCCTAAAAGCAAATCCTGAAAGCTACAGAGTGCATCATTTTTAAACACGACGGCCCTCGTCACCATTAATCCACATTTGAGCCTAGTCCAGTGTTGTTAAAAAATAAAAGAGAAAGAAAAGAAACCTGATGTCTTTTTTTTCAATTGTAAATCATTGCTGTTGCTTGACAATTTTTTTTTTTATTATTCTTTAAGTTTTTTTCAGCCGCTTCTTCCTTACTGTTACTTCTTTTTTCCTTTATTTGATTTTCCAGACTACTTTGTATTAACGCTCCTTTCAGTATTTCAAATGGTGACTCTCCACACACATCAGCATTCAGCCCTGCCTGACACACTCCAGCCAGACTCACACACACCCTTCCTTTCTCTCTCTCGCACACACAAACGCACACCCATTCGTTCGCTGACTTTGCACACTTTGCGCAGCCGGGGGAACGACATGCGCTGAAAGTTCGGAGGTAAGCTCCGCGTCCTCGGCCCCAAGTCCATACATTCATACGCAGAAACGGCTCACTCGCACACACCTCTCACAGCGGGGCCCATTGTGGGGAGGGAGGGAGACGCCAGCCGGACACCTCCCGCTGCTCAGTTTGTTTTTGTGTATATTCTTGTTCAGAGGTTTTATCCATATTTCTTGTGTCATTCCATCCAATTGCTTGGTTGTGACATCATGTTTCTCCCAGTGTTTTTTTTTTTTTGCGCCGATTTGCTTTTGTTTGTCGTTTAGTAGACACGTCCTGATATTTGTGTGACATTTCGCGAAATGTTCTCTGAACGCATTCGGTGTAGATGGTTGTGTTTTTGCAACATTTAGTAGCCCACTCATTCTCACTCGCACCCACTCGCTGTCACAAACTTCATTTGGACTGGATTCACGCCAGGATGCCAAACGAAATCCACACAATTTCTCTTGGATTAGATGCAGCCATGGATCCCATGAGCCAAGCACAATGGATCTAATTTCTCACATTCGCGCGCGCTTCTCTCTCTCCTAATTAATTTTTTTTTGTACATGTTAGAATGCTGCATCGCAAACAAATCTCCTGCTTTCACGTCGCCCTTCTAGAACTGGAATCCCTCGGCTGGCACGTTGGCTGATGAATTAAATCCGTATGTTCCACCTTGGATGGCCTCTGGAACCAGACTCGAGTCCTCATCAATCTGACGGGAGACATGAACGACAACTCGATTAGCCGACCCTTACCTCCATTAAGGAGTGACATTAAAAGGGAAAACATAAATACACATCAAATCTCCCACATAAGCCTAAACTTTGTGAAATTATCAGTTTTATGATTAATGTAGTAACATTAATCTAGTACATACACTAGGGGGCGATCTGATTAGGGTTTTCGAGCTGATCACAGAAATAAGAACTGGCTGACTATGATCTTTGATCGTGTGTGTGTGTGTGTGTGTGGCTTATTAGGATTTGTAATTTTAAAAAAGTGTTTTATTTATTATGTTCTGTTTAGAATATTTTTGTATATATAACTGCTATATATTTAGGGTAGAAATAAACAGCAGTGCTTAAATATAATTAATACTTGAGAAAGTATCATAAATGTAAAGCTTTTATTTATCTGAAAATAACACATGCACCATATTCTATTCTCTTATTTCACATAGATTATAAAGAAAATGAATAGAATAGCCTATGCTCGACTAAACAGCGAAAACCTTCCATTCCTTAACTAGTACCAAGGGGCTCTCTGACGCATGCCAAAAATGTTCATCTAAAATGCGACGGGCCTGCTATACCTCCTTTATTTTGATTTATGTAGCCTTGTTCCGTCATGTAACAAACAGCAGATGGAACAAGGCTGCATAAATAAATAACTAAATCTGAATGTTTTTAAATGAACACAGTCGCTTTGTATTTGGAGACAATTACATCTACTGACTAATAACCTGTCAGGGTAGGCGTTTCTATATGAATATCAGAATTTCTGCATTTTGTTTTTTTTTAAGTCACTCAATTAAACTTTTTATCCAGGATGTGTGCAGCCAGAGCTGGGAATCGCTCTTCGTTATTTTTTTGTGTCCGAGATAATGGTTTTAGCCTTTTAACTCTCTATACAGTAACACTCAAGATTTTTGAGATCTAGCTGCTGCCTTTGTGGTTAAATTTTCATATTCATCACTCACACTGCGTTGTTCTTACGTGATGAATAAGGTTCGATGTCTTGAAGCTTCTGGCAGACGCTCCCGCTTTCGAACAACCTTTGCATATTGCAAATTTGATGTCTTTTAAAAGAAAAAGAAACTTGGAAATATTCCCAGACTGGAGACGGCATGTTGATGTGTATTTTGGGTCATCACGATAATATCGGGTAATGTGATCAACCAGTTGATTATCGACTGATGTCGATCGATCGGAGTTGCCTTAACATATATTCAACCCTGTATACCACCTGCATCATGAGCAGGTAGGTCACTGAACACACAACTTACATCGTCAGACGAGAAGAACTGATCGATGATTTCGTAAGCAAGTTTGTAGATATCCTCATTCTCATGATTCTGCAGCTGCTCAATTTTCTCCAATCCTGAGCAAAAACAAAACAAAACTTAGTTAAAAATGTTTCAAATACTGTAAATGCTTCAATCAAGTTTTAAGTCAAAAAACAAGATAATCAAAGTACTACAAATTTTAAATGTATTTCTAATATCATTCCTCCAAATTCACAAAACTATTGGACTAAATGTTGAATGCGCTGCACCTATACAGCAATAAAGCAGCAAGTTGTGCTCAACAAGTAAACAATTTGCAGCATTACAACACAGCAGGGAAGTACGCTTTAGGAGCTTTGCGTGGGGCATTTTACACTAAAGCTAACACGTCCAACATTACTTTTTAAAGGGCAACTTTAAAAAAAATTTTTTTTTTTACATGTAGACGACGTTTATGTGGCTCCTATTACCACAGCAAGTCAGAAACAATTAAGTTTTTCATTCAGCAAATGAATATTTTATCTGATTAGTGTCATATTAAAGTCTATAAAACTAATTAGTTCACATTATCACTTAATTGTTTTGCTCATAAAGTTATTTCCTCAGATAGAAATAGAAATATTCAAATCAACATTTTTTTCCTTTGTGAAATGATGCTGCTCTCACTACAGTGTATTAGAATGAGCACTGCAGTCAAAATAACTAAGAGAAAATTAATCAACAACCGGAGAAACATATTAGAGATGTCGAGCTCGCTCACCTCCACACTCCTCAATCAGGTTCGCAATGGTTTCTGCCTCTTCGTCAGCCATCTTTAAAATATTGCTCAGTCCATCCAGAACCACCTGCACCACCTGAGCATCCTTGACTGTCAGCAGGTTACAGAAGGGTGGAATGACCTGCTGCTGGATCAGGTACGCCACCTAGAGAACAAGATGGACAACTGCATCAACACTGGAATTAAATCGCTGTTCTGTTTAAGGGTGTTTGCACTTATTTGGTTCTCTTGGTTTAGACCAAAGCATAGAATGATACTTTAGTTTTGGTTAGCCAGTATAAAGTCCTGGTTCATAAAGCATTCATGCTGACATTTTCAACATCAGACGAAAAGACATGGCATTATATATATATATATATATATATATATATATATGTACAATACAGACCAAAGGTTTGGACACACCTTCTCATTCAAAGAGTTTTCTTTATTGTGTTCTTTAGCCTAAACAAGTCTCTTCTGCTTGTTGCCTGTCCTTAGCAGTGGTTTCCTAGCAAATTTTCTACCATGAAGGCCTGATTCACACAGTCTCTTTTTTTCATTCTCTTAACAGTTGTTCTAGAGATGTGTCTGCTGCTAGAACTCTGTGTGGCATTGAGCTGCTCTCTGATCTGAGCTGCTGTTAACCGCCGATTTCTGAGGCTGGTGACTCGGATGAACTTCTCCTCCGCAGCAGAGGTGACTCTTGGTCTTCCTTTCCTGGGGCGGTCCGCAAGTGAGCCAGTTTCTTTGTAGCGCTTGATGGTTTTTGTGACACTGCACTTGGGGACACTTTCAAAGTTTTCCCAATTTTTCCAACTGACTGACCTTCATTTCTTAAAGTAATGATGGCCACTCGTTTTTCTTTACTTAGCTGCTTTTTTCTTGCCCTAATACAAATTCAACCTCTTTGAATGAGGTGTGTCCCAACTTTTGGTTACTGTATGCAAACAAAAAAAAGTCAGCCAAAAATGTAAACACACTTTAAGAAAAGACAAATAGTGTGATGTATATTAAATTAGTATAATAATAAATTGTATAGCAATAAAATGTGTATTAAAACATTTATACAAGTTTTTTTTTCATTCTCTGAAGTGTACACATTTATTTATACACATTTACATTGTTTATATGTGGTATCTTTACCAGCAACTTTTTACTGAAAGCTCAGTTTATAAAAATGTAAAGTTATACACTGAAAACACAATCACAGCTCCAGTTAAGAATAAAAAGGGCGCTAATGTGTCTTATGTTGAAA
Organism: Clarias batrachus; assembly: GCA_003987875.1. Lineage (NCBI taxonomy): Eukaryota > Metazoa > Chordata > Actinopteri > Siluriformes > Clariidae > Clarias > Clarias batrachus. The sequence continues at coordinate 42,122 of QMIH01002055.1, forward strand.
CCTTAATATCCTTAAAAAAAAAGACATCTCAATTTATTTTTAAATTCTAATTTGTACATTCTACAAAACAGTCACGAGCATGCCTAATAAATAAATATTTATTACTTAAGGGAAACATTTAAAATAACGTTCATTACGTAGAGCACTCAAAAACACAAGCTATTTCATGAATTCATTCAACTGTTGTACAGTTGCAAACGCTTTACAAAGTGCTCGCCATTAAAGCCCAGCGGGGCTGCGTTCAATGTGCACTCCTTTCCATAGTGAAAGACCTTGGATAATAATTTAAGTTTAAGATGTGTCAGTTGTTAAGTTTATTAATGGTGTTAGGTAATTCTATTTTCAAAACTCGTGCAGTAACTTGCTAACACGCATGACCAGCCCACCCATCACTGCCTCAGAGTTACACAAATGACCAGTGAATGTTCTCAGATAATGCTGGCAAAGTAGTAATATCAGAAAACATGCATACACAATGTTCAAAAGTTTATGGACACCTGGCCATCACACCCATAACTGCAGGTTGAAAACACCATTCTGTATTTATCCATCTCAGCTGTTATAATACTCTCTCTTTTGGGAAGGCTTTCCACTAGTTTAGTTTATTTATATAGCACATTTACTACAGCCACAAGACTGACCAAAGTGCTGTACATCCACATAAACAACATAAAAGAATAAAAGTATACAACTATAGCGTAACGGGGAAAAAAAGGAACTTGTGCTTTAAGTCAAGGTTGGGTGAGGGGGGCTTGCTCGGCGTTCAGGGCTCTAGTGTTCTGCACTTCATTCATTGCACTGTATTCATTTGTTGAAGTTGTACCATTACATCATAAAAAGGCATTGTAGACAAGAGTGTACAACAGTTTGGAAATCACATATGAGTAAGATGGTGAGGTGTCTACAGCCAAAAATACTTGCAGAAACAACTGGCAGTGGCTTACCTGCTCTTTTCTACCACTGATTGTGAGGTTACTGATGGCCCAAGCTGCCTCTTTCTGAGTGCCGAAATCTCCCTGCAAGAACATGTTGCAAATTAGACCTTTAAAACTTTTTGCTCTTTAACTTACAAAACAATAGCAAAACCGAAACTTGTCTCTATTGGGAAAAATAATTGACTGTTACAAGATTCACTCTCGCGCGTTTACACACTGACGCTCACTAAGGGCAATTTGGAAATGCCAATTAGACTAATCTGCACATCTTTGGTGGGTTTCCTCCCACAGTCCAATCACAAAGAGAACATGCAACCTTTTACAGGATTTACAATTTCCAATATACAAAAAGGCTTATATATTTAAGAAGATAAACATTTTTAGTACAAAAAGATTTAATTATAGACACTAGAGCAAAATTGTAAAAGCAAGAACAGAAATTTAAACGGATTATGAAACTCCTTAAGAGAAACACGGGCACCTTGTCGAGCAGAAGGATGATCATGGGCACCAGACCGGCATCGATAACTGCCTGAACCTGCTGCTGGTTCCCAGCTGTAATGTTAGACAGGAACCACACCGCTTCCTGCAAAAGGGATGTTAAATTCGGGTTAGAGTGTTGCAGCAGTTTCATAGCGCTGACTGTAAATTCCTGTACAAGCTGCAGTCAAAGTATTGGATCAAACAGCAGGAGGTTATGGGAGGAGCCACAACCCCCTGAGCAAGACAGCGGCACTGCGAGAGCTGTGGATGGGAGCGGTTTTGAGGCTCTGATCATCGGCTCAATCACGGAAGGGCCTCCGTTTTGAGTGATGAGCCTCAGATGCACTCCCTTTTCTTCAATGAAAAAAGGGTCTCAGACACTCCCGGTCCAACAGCTGAACATTCCATACATACACACACACACACACACACCATTTAAACCCCCCCCCATCCTTTTAAACACTTACTTCCATGCTGTTGTTAACCATAAAACTAAAACTAACCCTAATCATAGTCTAGACCTATATCTAAGAGCTTTGTTCCTTTGGCAGATCTTCTTCCATCCAGGGTGCCAACGCCTCCTGTGGCCTGTATTAAGGTTCTAAAAACCATGCGCACGTCAAACACACAAGTGCAGAGTCTCCTGTTTTCATCACTTCCAATACCAGATATGCGTCGCGCTCACATGAATAGGAATGCGTGTTCAGATGCAATGTAACAATAATACCTTGTTGATTTTTTCCTTGGGGTGAGAGAGCAAGGAAGGGAAGTGGCTCAGGGCGTCGCAGTTCAGAACCACCTGTGTTTGTTCGTCTGTGCCGGTCACGATGTTTCCCACTGCACGCAATGCTGCGGTCTGAAATACAAAGAAAACAGCCTTATGAAAACATCTACCTCGTGTAAACACTTGCATATTTTCCAGCAAGACTTCGTTCAGTGATTTCCAGTCAGTGTTCTAATTTTTTTTTCCTTCAGTAAAACGAAAAGCTTTTTGAACCTTGATGGTTATAGATTTCCAGTCAGTGTTACATTTTCACATCTTCACAAAGCAACTGAACTCACCTGAACTTTGACCTCCTGGTGGCTAAGGAGGGGCACCAGGTGAGGAACGATGCCAGAGTCGATGACCATCTGGATCTGCTCGTTGCCGGCGTCAGTCAGATAAGACAGAGCCCACACCGTGTCCACGAGGATCTGATCGATAACAGTCACAACATTACATATACACTCAGCATACAGAACCACGCCCCAAATTCTGGGATACACGTTCACCCATACAAAACGTAAAAAAGGTCTTTTCTGTTGCAAAACTTACGTTAACATCTGTGTGATGAATCAGGACACACAGGGCAGGCAGGATCTGTGGAAAACAATAATTAAAATACATACAACATGAGTAGAAAAAAAAAAAAAAAAACATATTAACCTTTTACATATCTCCCCGTCAATTATACATTGTTTCAGCATTAAACAATATGCCCAACATCGACGGTCACCCCACACCTACCTCCTGGATGGTCTCCATGGGTGGGGGCGGATCCTTGTGACGGCACAGGTTAACCATAACCCAGGTGACATTGCGCAGGAAGGTGATCGGGATGGAGGGGCTGATGAAGGACAGCAGTGGCTTGACGACACCAAGGCTGATTACATAATCCCTGCACTGGGGACCATCACCTAGGAGAACATCACACCTGATATACAACTCGCCGCTGCTCACCAAACACACCTCTTAAGATTTCCCCTTAATGTCTGCATGATCATTCAAGACGTGCTTAATATACATTAAACAGCCATAAAATATACTGAAGTGTGCAACAGTGTTGTGCAACTCGATCAGTACCCTAGGTTAGCGAGATGGGCTTTCAGGATGTCCCAAAAAGTTTGACATAATCTGAAATGTGAATATCTGAGTCACTACGTGTGCTACGCAAAAATTCCAACTCCACACATTATACTGATATACATTTTATAATAAATAAATAAATAAATAAAAAACACACAAAACTTAACAAAATGTTCACTGTGCACACTGCCTGCGACACGAGATTTCCTCCCAAATCAAACAAACAATATGCTTGTTGGCGCTTTTCAAACTCATCATCTTCAAGTTAATCACAACACAGAATTAAATGTAAAACATTAAACTTGGTTAGTTTTTACACACCTCATTAAAATTTTAGATAATTTGAGTGAGAATTGGCTATGTTGTTAGACTATGAAATTATGTCAAATTCTTTGGGACATCTTATATTAGGCAATGTTACTGTTCACCATGTTAAAACTTTATTTTAAGAAAAACTGACAATGACACACTGCAGACGAAAAAAGAGTAATAGTTTGTCCGAGATCATCCAGACTAAAGTAAATAAATATATTTTTAAATAATAAAAAAATGGATTTTCTAATTTATATTTGTTTGCATTGGACCTGGTAAAATGTTGCTGTTCCTCTATAATCCTGCAGGTGGAGTGCTCTAAACTATTCCAAGGGCTAGTTAACATTGAGTTTCTACAAATCAAATCGGCACTTGTGTATCATGATATGGTATTGGTTGGTCCCTTATGATTCACATCTCTACAAAGAAGCATATTATTATCTGTTTAACTAACTGAAACAAAAGCACAATTAAAATACTCTGTGGGCGTTCTTTAACCACCCACCCACCATTAAACAAAACTGAGAACTGAAGAAAGATTGATGGCTCACAGGCACAGGTGGTGAATCAGTGACTTACCGATGATGTTGCCTAAAGCCCAGACAGCTTGCTCACACACATTTTGGTGGGGAGAGTGGAGCAGCCTTAGGAACAGGGGAACTGCATCTGTGCATTCACACACACACACACACACACAAAACAGAATGACTCAGACTGCCGTCTCTCAGCATCAGGCCAGCACTGTGGTGAACATGCAGGCTCTCTAAATTTCCCCAAGACTGGCACATGTTTCCTGAATACTGGGTTCCTGCTTGACCATTACTGAAGTGCAGTCGGTCTTCAACATGGCATATAAATCACCTTTATGAATGAGTTTCTCTCCTACTGTCCAGTTTAATATATTATCAGCTGTCTGCCTCAATCATGCACCAGTCTACAATCTGGGTTAGGAACATATGCTTCCTCCGAGATGCATGAAGCCGACCAAACTCATCTTGTCAAAGCACTGCTGTTTGTCTTCCACAGCCATGAGCTCAAAGATGCAAATGATTGGCTTGAGTCACTCTGACTGACAGCTGAACCAGAGGACGCCATTTTCCCCCACACACTTTTGCTCCTTTGACTTCTTGACACAAATGGTACTTGTATTGAAATGCATTGCACCCTGACTACAGGGTAACTTTGAGCATTCTTGTTAGTTGTATCCCAATTCATTATAAACTTCTTACCTGTTAATTTATAGGGCACTACAAAATACCCGCTTAAAAACACAGGGGGTAGAAACACATTTACCAAAATATGACAAAAGTCAAAAGCACAGCACGCTTAGATGGAACACTTACTGGACTGCACGACTGCCTGCGTTTGCTCCGAGGTCCCTGAAGCGATGTTGGTCAAAGCCCAGGCTGCCTCGAACTGCAGAGACGGACTTTGGGACAAAAGGGCAAAAGATCAACTTTCTGACGCACCAAAATGACAAATATATATATATAAAGCCGCAAAACAGCACTAGATAAGGGCTTACTTGTCATCTCTGTCCAGGCAGTGCACAAGAATCGGCAGAATACCAGACTTTATCAAATCATCTATGGGAGGATTGCGGTCACTTGATAACAGTTTCCTAGGGAGGAAACAAAGTATTACAAAACTGCGAAGACGCATCAGGAAACAAGACACACTTTACAAACGCAACTCCAACAAATGTAAGATGATGCCAATATAAATGCAAACCAGACCGGCGAGTTCATGCTCCAAGCCGTATTTCAGTGCTGTTTATATCATCATGCTTTGACAAAAACACATGCAGATTAGATGTATCCAGGTTCTCGGTCTTTCATTAGGCTTCCTTGGAGTTAAGCAGGATCACCAGCGTTAACTTTTTTTTTTTTTTTCGGGTAAAGGAAAAACTTTCTACTCTCTATTAACCGTCTCATATAGATATCGAAGACTCGTGCTACTATTTGCCATAGACGTATTAGTGTTGAATTAGTTGAGTGTTGAATCAAGAATCATAAATAATAATAAAAAATAAAAAAAACACTGACACAGCTAAGTGAAAATCTAGATGCTACTCAAACTAAGAACATTGTTACAGAAAGTTTTTATCCGTGTCAGGTGAAAACATAACACTAAATTACGCAGCACAAACCCGCCAGATGAATAAACACACAATGGCACTTCACTTTCCTAGTGTGCTAACTAATTTATGAATCTGTCCGCCCCAGTCGTATTTGCGTCTAAACAACAACGAACACATAGCAGTATCTGGGGAGGATCTGACATTCCAATGAGTGCTTTGAAAACGTGCACACAAACAGCTTTCGGATGCCTCGTCAGATATCTCACCTGGCAGCCTGCACTGCACTCAGCTGAATGCCCTGGTTGTCACTGGTGGCGTTCTGGAACAGACAATTGAGGACATGTAACAAGATGCAATAACAGGGCACATTAAGAAACAATGAAAGATTGCATTACCGGAATGCACATGCTTAGAAATACTGGAATGTCCTTAATTAGCAGCATCATCTATCACACTCATTATAATAGTACTGTAGATAATTATCTTTAATAAACATGACATCATGCATTTAATGTATAATATTGTAATATATTGCACTTATACAGAAAGCACTTACTTGAACGATTGCCTCCAATGAGGTGTTTTGCTAAAAAGAAACCAGAAAACAAAGTAAGCATCCACCCTTTACTGATCCTGATTATGATGTAAAAAAATAAAATAAAACGATCTGTACTACAGACCATATGGACACAGGTGACACAAACACTTTACATGTTCTAAAAGTTCCTTATTTAAGAATAAGACTAGCACTGCACAATCGATCTGAAATCGCAATAAGAATTCATGCAATTATCTAATCGCAAAAAGGTGCAATTAATCACAGGTAATATATGCACAGACAGTAATTCACATGAACTTTTTTTCCCCCTAAAGCATTGTGAACATGACCTATGGACTCTCTAAAAACTTGATCAAAAGGCCCATTTGTCAGTACAATGGTTGTTTTAAACTTGCAGTACGTGTAGTCTTTTTTGACCAGGACATTTGTTTAACATTTGTGCCATTTGTTTAAAAATGATCACTTAGCAAAGGTCTTGGAGTCTGAAAATACCAGCTACCTTCGTTTAACTATTTCTAGTGCTGTTATTTGCTTCTAGTCTACAGACATGAGTGTGAATATTAAACCGTGCATTTAATAAGTAAACACTGTAGGTCAAAATCGCAATTGCAACGTGTCAAAATAATTAATACAATAAAGAAATTAATTTAAACCTCCTTTACCGTCCTGAAATCTCCATCCACGTCAGAGTCGTCGCAGATGTCCTCATGAGGCACGTTCCTCCTCTTCAAGAGGTGCTCATCCCTCTTATTCTACAATAAAACAAATGCACACGATTACAAATGCTCAGTGACATTTTCCTCAACATAAATCTTTTTTTTTTTTTTTTTAGAAAAATGTAAATCAGTTGAGGATGAGTCATCGTTTATATTTTATCTAGTACTGCGTAAGTTTTTTTTTAAAAACCCATGCTCATGAATACTTATCACTGATTGGTCAGTTGGAGTTTCATTCATATTGTACATGAGCTGTCAGCTGCAGGGCAAATCGCAGGTAATTAAATAAAAAATGCATGCAATCAATCAGCACCTTGAAGTCCTTTTTTTTAGGCTAATTAATTTACAGAAGGAGTGCAAAGCGTTGACGCTTTGTAAGTCTTCAAGATGGAGGGCTTTGCGATTCTATGGTCATGTAACATGCGTCATTTTTTTTGGGTGCACCCCGACATCCTGTTGTTGATTACTTTCCTATCCAAAACCGCATGCAAGCTTATTTTCCCCACACTTTACACAGCATGTTAACACCCAAAAGAAGCCATCAGACCTACTGAAAGACATCCAGCATCAAAGTAATTTCACTTTTTTTTTTTTTTGGACAGAAAAATCTTTTGTGACTCAGTATTACCTTTCTCAGTTCGACGACCACCTCTGTGCGCTGTCTTCTCATTGTCTGGCAAAAAGAGATCAAGGTTAGTTATCTAAATGCTACTCATCAGAGAGAAACATAAATTTCATCACACACATGGATCACTTCAGTTTTTTTTTTTAATTTTTTTTTTTTAACTACAACGTTTAACCCTCATGTCCACCCGAAAGGTCTGAAGGACGTTATCAAGAAGTGTGCACTCTAAAAACAGTAATGAGTGTGCAGAGACATTTGCAGCACGGTCTGGTGTGCAAAACCCTGATTTCTGCCCTCGCGGCATGATGCGCAATGTGTGCGCCGAAGATCACTGTGAGCCAAGCCTTGGCTTCGAATAAGCCTAGGAAGACAGATGGTAGATCTGTGCAATGCATTTATTAACCAAGTATTCATAGCCTTTATTCATTTATCTCCATCGCAAATAACCCTGCTGATAAAGCAACCTGTGCGTCCAGGCTTTTTTTAAGGCATGACGTTGATCTTGATAGAGTGTAGATACAAGGCATTTTTAAGGGCTTTGAGTCATTACATAACTTGCTACTAGGAAATAAACAACTGATGTCAGATCATAAAGGAAAGAAAAAGGTCTGATTCAAACAATAGATATAACAGAAAATATTTTTTTCATAAACATTTTTCAGCATAACCATGAAGGTGACAGGGACGGGCCCATGTGTGCGTTCGTGCCACACTTTGACAAGCTGTGAGCTTCATGTGTGAGAACACCAGAGGTCTTTGAAACGTTTGCCTCATCACAGTTGTCACTCAAGGGACAGCTCAATGCACAAATTCAACGACGCTGAACATGATCATGGGAACACCTTGATATGATCATGTTTCCGGGCGGAGGAGGAAGTGAATGTCTCATTCACCATCCTACTAAACTGCTAGTTTTTTCTTAGAAACAAAAGGTTGACTGTGCAGAATTGATGACTGCAGGTTTTACTGCCACCCCATTCAAATTGTTAAGAGCAGCAGGCATCATCTACTTGGTGGGGGGGGGGGAGAGAATTTTTTTTTTTTAAAGAACCGTCAAGCAACATCTGAGAACGTGAACAAGAACATAAGGAATCCTGAACTCCTCCCACATTTTTTACATATAGCTTAAAATAAAACAACTGAATATGGGTACATTGTGTCCTAGTTTGTTTGCTTGAATAAGTGATGCAAGAAAGCTTGTTCACATTCCTTTAAAATGACTCGAGAGCCATCGTGATGCAGATTTCCTGGTTAAAACACGAAATCAGTGTTATTGTGTGTTAGGCTGTGTGAATGTTCTGACCAATCCTATGAGGACAAGTACAGAAAAATGGGAAAGGTTTTACATGATTGTGGAATGTGCGTTTCTTTTCTTCCCCTGAATGATTTCCGAGCTCAATCGCCAGAGGCGGTTTTAGGGACGGGAAGCATGAAGCTCATCACTGGGTGTGGGGAATGGCAGTTATAGCTAAATAACCCTCAATAATGTAAAGCCTCAAATTAGGCACGACTGCTGCCCCACTCTCCAGCAATTTTTCCATACCTCCAACACAGCAGGTGGCAGTATGCACCTGGTTGGTTTGTGAGCCACGATTAAACACGAAGAAGAACGCGAAGATCAACTTTTATCTTTGCGCGAATCCCTAATATTACTGATATTTTGGGGGGAGGGGAAATGTAATGCTCTTACATGAATTACTACTTTATCATCAATAGCCGTTCTAGGCCTTATCAAACTGGCCAAGAGCAGCAACCATTTATCGATTTTTGCAAAGCATCATTGTAAACCTTTTTTATGCTGGTTTATAGTTGTGACTGTCAGAAAATGTTTTCTGACGCAAAATCGATTAACGAGCCTAAAATGAGTAAAATTAGTAAAATGAGTATATTGAGCAGCATTTTACCAACTTGGTGCCGGATTTCTGACTAATTATAATCCCATGTTTTTTTAAACATCCTATTAAGGGGTTTCTTTGCATAAACACTTTAAAAAAAAAAATTTCTGACTCAAATATCAACAAGAGCGAAAAAAAATTGTGTGGAATTTTTTTTTAAAGCTCTATACACACATGCTGCACTTGGGTAGTTTGATAAGGTTGGACAGATCGTAGGAACACTGGACTGTACATCCGCCTGTCTGACATTTCTGATTAAGGAGACGGTTCCCGATCACAGAGCACTTGTGTTCTCAGTGATAAAAATTTACCAGACTTTAGGAGTACAGTGTTTTTGGGAAAAGATTCCTAGGATCCAAGTTAAAAAGTACGAGATTATTCGTAAAAATGTTAAGTGTTTGTGCAAAGAAACCCTTAGATGGTTTAAAAAACAAAAAATACATAAATTGGGACAATTTGACCTGCGAAAATCATGCATCGCCACATTGACACTGGCGAGTTTTAGAACAATTGTGACATTTATAATGGAGATGAACCAGTCAATCAAACATTGACCAGAATCGGCTGGATTTCAAGTTGATTGGATGCGACCAATGATCGGCCTCAGATATAACCGTATTGAGTGCAGAAGAATTAGTTTACTGTTTACACATTTTTCAACCCGTGTGGTAGGAGTGTATTATTTGCTCTTATATAAGCAAATTATTATTATTGTGTAAAGCTGCTTTGCGACAATGTCAATTTTTAAAAGCGCTATATAAATAAAATTGACTTGACATAACTCTTGTATTTGAAGTTAAAATTAATTAATGATTAAACTTTTTAAATGTTTAAAAGTATAACAAAAGTAGGGGGAAATTGTAATACTGAATAGGGATATTTATAAAATCGTGGTACTTATAGAATCGCAATTTTAAGCAAATCGGCATCTAGGTATCGTGATATTGTAGCTGGTGGTGACTGGTGATTCCCATTCCAGCTCATCATCCTTAGGATTACCAGTTCTGGTAGGGGGTGGGACATTGGTGTTCTCTGGAGTAATTCATTGGATGAAAACAAGACTGGAACAGCATGAGTCATCACAAACACCCTAGGAAAACTACATTTTAAAATTTGTATATATACACTACGTTATTGAGGAGTAACACTAAGGCCTGGGGTTTCTGGGTTACTTTCTCTTTCTCTCTCACACACACACACGGACAGAGACAGACATCCTGTTCCCCAAGAAAGAAAGAAATGAAAACGACTGAAGTTTACGAGATTTCTTACAACACTACTAGGAATAACTACCGAGTCGTTACATTAGTCATTTATTTCTCCAGGGGACATTAATAATGCTAGTAACGTATGGCTGAAATTAAGAGACAGACAGACTGTAGAACTATCTGGAAAATAATTGAAAATGTTTTAGGTTGGAGTGTACGTGTCTTTATTTCTCAAGTACAAGGGTATAACGTTATTTTCCCTTTACACGCTAGCCAGGAACGCAAGTTATCGAAGATACAAAGCAATTACCAATGCGGCATCTAGCTAACCAGTTGCTAACTAGCTGTTAGCTAGTCAGTCGTGTTCGAAGCGCGGTAACACGTTGATATCTTCATTTTATATACGTTAATAAAATATTTTACATTTTTACCTATAACCTTTGTTATTTAACACAAACTAATAGTTGTGGCTCATTCTAGCACATACATAATGTTTTACATAACGCTTTAGAGGCGTCACTATGCTACATGGCTAGCCTGGGCCGGTTAGCTAGCTAACGTTAGTTATTCCTAGGTGATTATTCTAGGCCAAAAGAATGTCACATGCTAAGCGGACCTACCGGGAAACTTTATACACTCTTTTTAACAACAATATTATTCCAGATTGTTGCAAGATATAGCTTATATAAGCTTTGTATTTTCTTATAATAATGATTTTTATTTTAGTTAAATTCTAAACGCGTAGCTAGGCAACGTTCTGGGCTAGCATGCTAAATCTGGCTAATCAGAACAAAATGTTAAACCAAGCCGAAATCCCACAAAAATATACAACACCAAGAGTAATACTATATTAGATAAAACATCATTTATTATGTAATATTTAAGAATCAAGCAAGTTTTTGCTATTTTATTCAGGAACGTAGAGGATTCGGGGCTGCGGCTAGTGCCGGGGCGGAGATGGGAAGGGCGAGTTGCTAGCTAGCGCAAACGTTTCACGTGAATCGCACGGTTTCTCGGTGTATTGCGCGTTATAGGATTTTCACTGTGAAACCCGTCTATTTAAAAATTGCACCTAGATTTCAAGGAGACACGCTTTAAATGCGAAAAACTCGATGAATTGCGAACGACGTCACAACGGGACCCGGAGCAACAGAACAGCGCAAACATACCGCGGAAAAAAAAACCCTCGAGCTGCGTGTACTTACTTCCAAATCGCGACCTTTATTCTTGAAATTTTTCAGCCGCTGGTTGTCCAACTTCTCGTTATCATTCATCTTGGCGAATATATATACCTATTGATTCAAATGAAACACGGAAAATTATTCTTCTACTATCTATCGGTCTGTCCACACAGCCCGTTCACTTCGGCTCAGCTAACCACCGGACTATTTTTTCCCCCCCTTGCTAGCAAGTAATAGCCTCGCAGTGCATGATGGGAATGCCGGTGGTATGGGTGCAGTCGAAGCCTTTGGGCTGTGTCCCGCTCACTTTACTTCGACTGACTCCCAAATGCCTCCTCATTGACTAATAAACGTCCTACGTAGGGCTCACCAGGCATTGCTTCAGAACCCCAGATAGTGAACATAACCATGGAGTCTGGAGTCGTTTGGAGTTCGGCTTTTATCTAAAGCGAGGACGTCCCAAAGGCGAAAAACAGGGGGCCTTCAGAGGGTCGTGAAAACTAATTACAAAAACTTAACCACAAAAAAAACCTCTCTGTAATTATAAATGTTTTGTAGTTAAGCCACATTTTGTCACAGCTTTGAAGTTTAGCTGTCACCCAAAACTAATTTCGTAATTAAAAAAAAAAAAAAAAAAGTTTCACAAGTAATGAGTACTAACTGCACTTTGGAACATGAACAATAGATGGGATTTACAGTACAAATCACCTCCCGATACGATAGTATCATGATACCCAGGTGCAGATTCGATTAAAATTGTGATTTTATAAATATCCCAATTAAACATTATATTTCCCCCGGTTCATGTTAACACCATTAAACCTTTAAAACAGTTTAATGATTAATTCAATTAAATGTAACCTGTTCCTTGTAATTATTTTATCATTTAAAAACCAAGTGCAGCAATTACCACAGAATACAAACTAACTTCAAATACAAGAATTTAACATTTGATTTTAAATTAAATGAAACAAAAAGCTAAATGTTTCCTGAAACCAATGTATCTCTGTTATGTTTTCTGCCACAAATATTATTTCTTAATATTATTCTTTAACAAATTTAGCTAAAAATTCACTCCTACTACACAGACGACAATGTGTAAATAGTTCAGAGTGCCCCACCTGTAGGATTATAAATATACTGTCACGATTTATCTCCTTAAATGCCTCCAAATTCTAAAACCTCAACTTGACAGCAAGTGTGCGGATGCATTCAGCTTCTAACGCAGGCATGTGGGGCTCGACTAATTAGCACTTGCRCTGTTTTGAATCTTGTGTAAATGTGTTTACGAGGGGGTTTGTAGAAAAAGGCAGATCAGAGGCTTTTAACATGCACAATTTTTGAAAATGTCGTGCCATAAAAATGCATTTCTGTTCTGCCATTTGGAAGCTCCAGCCCTCAGTACAGAAATGTCTATATCAGAGGCTGATCAAAAATATTTTTTACAAAATTGATTTTAGAGTCAGTGTGGCAATACGTGATTTGCCACACAAAAAACGTGAATTGACACTCTCACATACACACACATCAGTACCATTACATTTCATACTTCATGCTGCTGTCATACCCACGCAACATATGTGAGTAATTTCATTCATCTTCTATACAGCTTTTCCTGTTACAGGGTCACTGAAGGCCTGGAGCCTATCCCAGGAGACTTCTGGTACACCCTGGACAGAGTGCCACATGCACACGCACACAGTATGGCCAATTTGGCATTCCTGGAGTACCGAGAGGAATCCCACCAAGCATGGGGAAAACTGGAAACTCCACGCACAGACAACTAAGGCAGGAATCGAACTTTCAACCCTGGGCTACGCCATCATGCTGCTTCTTGCATAATTTATAGCCTTCTATTTGAATTCAGTTTTATTTTGATAACTTTTGTAAATATTGTAAATTAACCTCTAGCCTAAATGTTTTATAATTTTTTAAATTCTTATATTACTTTTATTGAAAAATTCTATTTACATAAAATAAAACGATAATAATGTAAAATAAAATATTTGAAATCTATTGAAAATAACCATAAATAAATAATACCATAGCTATGTATAATAGTGAAAGTAAGAGTATTTCCACACACACAATGTGATGAGAACTCACAGGATTGCAACTAAACAGAAAACCACTTGTTAGTGAGACTAATAAAAAAAAAAAAATTAAAAAAAAGAAGCCTTCAGGACTTCGGAGCAATGGAAAAAGGTCATGTGGTCGATGAGTCCAGACTGACCCTATTCCAGAGCGATGTGTGCATCAGGGTAAGAAGGGAAGCACATGAAGCAATGCACTCATCATACATAGTGTCCACTGTACAAGCCTGTGGAGGCAGTGTTATGATCTGGTGTTGCTTCAGTTGCTCAAGTCTAGGAACAGCAACGTTATGTAGCAATAAAATGAGGTCAGCTGATGACTGAATGTACAAAATGACCAGGTTATCGCATCTATTCCCTTATGGCACGGGCATATACCAGCACTCAAAAGGTAATAGAGTGGTTCTGGGAGCATGAGGAATGATTTTCACACATGAACTAGGAACCACATTGGGTTCTGTAATAAAAGATAAAAGTGATGATTGAAATCTTGGCGTGTGTCACTGTTTTTTTGGCAAGTCAGTGTATATAGCAGTATGTATACAGTATGATTAATAAAAGGTCTGCATAGACAAATACCCCAAGACTGCCATCTTAACCTCCAAATTCGCTACATCCCAATCCAATCGAGGTCCCATGGGACACGCCGGACAAACAAGTCCAATCCACAGAGGCCCCACCCTGCAACCCACAGCACCCAAAGGATATGCTGCTAAAATTCTGGTGCCAGGCACCCCAACACATTCCCAGAGGTCCACTGAACCACACCCTAAGGGTCCAGAGCTGTCCCAATGGCATGAGGGGAACACAAATCCAAGTGGTTTTAATGTTAAGGCTGATCAGTGTATACTGCACGTTTGTGTCATCTTTATTATTATTGCTAAGGATGAGGGTTCCTTTATTTCCAACAAAAATGGGGAAATCACAGTTTTACATGAAAGTAATCATATGATTTACCTTATATAGTTTAAATTGAGCTCACATTTGGTTATTCACTTCACTTGCAGTTTAAAGGCACAACATGTTGGGTTTAAGAAATACAGTACTGTTATTTTAGCACACTTCATCCTTTCTAATTACATGCAAAACACAGGAGCCTACATACATTATTTTGTATACTATTAAATGTGTTAAATATGGTGGTGTATTCTGTTTTGAAAAAAAAATTGATCAACATCTTAATAATTTTTTTTTAATCTCCTCCCCTCTTTAAGTAGTTTAAGATCTATATGATGTAATCTTAAAGGCTGACGGAAAAGGTGAATTGTATTACAATTCTTCCTAACCCTGTTTATTACTAACATTCTGTTTCAAAAGTATGACATTCCTTGTAACATACTGTGATTTTTTTCCCCAGGTTTGCAGTTCCTGGCGGTTAAAATTCTTATATTACATCTTAAGATTAAAATTCTTTATTCAGCAGACTTTCTTACCCAAACCGTCTCATAATTGTGATGACACAAGCAGATGAGGGCTAGAAGCTCTGCTCGAGAGCTCATCAGTGTAATCATCTATTGATTAAGTCAAGGTCAAGCGCAAATAAATACTCTTGTATGCTCTCCATGCAGAGCGCCAAGATCTTTATAGCGTAACATGTCTGTGTGCTGAATAAAGAATCAACTTCCCCTACAGCATCATTCCTCATTCCTTACATTCTTCATTTGTAAAAGAAGATTTTGTTTACCAGAATGTAATAGCGATTATGTATTCTATAAGCAGTAACACATGATAAGTATGATGTTTAAGACTGAGAGGGTGGTGTGATTCTGCCCAATGTTATATACTGAATATATTGAATTCATTCTATATATATATAATTTTATAATTCATCAAATATTCCAGGTGTAAATGTGTGTGTATGGTGTCTTGTCATAGCTTGTATTCCCACTTTTCACCTGGTTTTTCCAGGATAGGCTCTGGATTCAACATGAATAAGGATAAAGAGGATCCTGAAATCTATAACCCGGACGTGTTATAGCAGAGGCTTAAACCATAAAATTGTCTCTCTTGGTTTGGCTTTGAAATTGACGTCAATTAAAAACTTGACAAAGATGTAAAAAATAAATTTACGTTTATTCGTTAACTTCTAGTAACTGTCATAATTACAGTATATACATCTTCGTTTGCTCAAACAAGTTTACAAAACAAGCAAATAGACACAGATTATATACAAAAGATTATTGAAGAATTAATAAACACCTAAAATAATGGTGTTTAAAAATCTAAAAATTAATAAAGATTTTTCATTTAAATAACTAAAGTAAATAAATAAAGAAAGAAAGAAATTGCAAAGTAAACTTGTAAAGTAAAGTAAAGAAATAAACGTACAATTTACAGATAAGAATGTAGAAGCATTTTGGAAAGTCACATTAAAAATGTGCTAGACATACAGTAGTGCAGAGAAGTTTTTTTTTTTTTTTTCATACCACATTTCGAGAGGTGGTGCATTAAAGGAGATTAAATTGTGACTCTGCTGTGCTGTGGATGTATTTTTGCTGGCAACTCATCGTAACTGGAGACCATTTTTTTTTCGCGGGTTCAATTTACCAATAATTCTGCTGTGTCTTTGCTTTCAGTGATTTCCTTCCGTTCTGGAGACATTCCCCTCCTTCACCTACTGCAGTTTTAAGAAAGTGGGCCATCCTCCGGAAACACTCCTCCAAACCGGCACCGGTCTTGGCTGAACACGTCTGAAGAAACCAATGTCGGTTTCCGCAAATCTCCTTCAATCGCAAGATCTCTGCAATGTCTCCAGCACTTGCGGCTCCCGGCAGGTCTTGCTTGTTGGCCAGCACAATCAACGGAAGGCCTTTCAGACTCTTATTTCCTAGGATCTTCTCCAGCTCCTGCTTTGCCTCTGCCATCCTCATCTTGTCCTTACTGTCCACCACGAACACCAGGCCGGCCGTGTCCTGATAGTAGTGCTCCCAGTGAACCCTCATCTGATGCTGGCCCCCGACGTCCCACACGGTCAACACGAAACCCTTTTCTTTGGTCTCCAGCATCTCCACGTTGAAACCCACAGTGGGAACGGTCACCACGGCTTCGTTGTACTTCAGCTTGTAGAGCAAGGTGGACTTTCCAGATCCATCGAGGCCAAGCATTAGAATCCGAGCTTCTGAGGGAACTTTGGTGACATGTTGTCCCATTGTGTTTAAATCTGCTGAACAGTGAAAGATTCGACCATGCACCTTATAGATTTAGCAATATCCTTGGTTGTGTAAAATGCTAGACGCTCCCGTTGCTACAAGTCCAAACCTGGCTCCAACTGTTTCTTCTGAATGGATGTGTGCTCTTGTTGCGCTCCTCTTATACAGCACAGCCAATCCACAATCTTACGAATAAGGAAAGGGGTCAAATCCCAAGAGAGAAGTCTCTGTACTCTTTCACACTGAGATTCCCTAGCAGTGACCGTAGTTTGAGTAAACTGCAGTCCCCTTCCCGACAGTAACACTGTCACTCTGAGGCAACATGTGACTCATATTTCAGCAAGCATTTGAGGAACTCGTGGAACTTCCTTTACTGCCAGAGTGTGCTTCAGTTCTTGTTGGCATGAAACCCAATTTTAAAGAAGGATTCATGCTGGAGTGACAAAGTCATCTGAGCCTAAGCTGATGTCATAGATATTTTCAAGTGTGACGCTTCAGAATTTCATGCGAGCTATTTAAAACAACATTCCTGAATATTAGTACAGGTTTAAATATATGCATTCACTAAGCACTTCATTAGGAACACTGGTTAGCGCCTCATGTTGGTCTTGCAATGGCTTAAATGATTGTTGGAAAGATGTTTTTGAGATACTGGTCTATGTTCACTAGATATGAATGAATGATTAGTTTTAAAGAGTACCAAGAAAACATTCCCTACACCATCACACCACCTCCACCAGCCTGGATTGCAAACACAAAGCAAATTGGGTCCATGGATTCATGAATGTGGATTCCGACCATACCACCTGTGTGCTTCAGGAGAAATTGAAATTCATCAGACCAGGCGACTGTTTTCGATGTTCTGCCATCCAGTCTTGGAGAGCCTGTGTCTACTGCAGCCTCAGCTTTCTGTTCTAGGTGGAAGATAGAAGAGGAAACCGATTTGGTATTCTTCTGTTGTAGTCCATCGGCCTCAAGGTTTGACGTCTTGTGCATTCTGAGATGCTTTTCTGCTCACCACAATCAATGGACTTACTGTATCCTTTGAGTCAGCTCAAACCAGTCAGGCAGCTATCCATACACCTGTCTCATAAAGAAAAGTCGTTTCCTTCCACAGAACTGCTGCTCACTGGATGTATTTGTTTTATTTTGCACCTCTGATTAAACTCTAGAGACTGCTTTGCATAAAGATCCTAGAGTTACAAAAATACTCAGTTATAGAGAAATCTCTATAAAGGTAGATGTGAGCATTTTCCAATTTATATTTACTTTTATTAAGTACGTCTATACCACTCTACCCTTTATACAGGGTCACAGGGGGCCTGGAGACTATCCAAGGATACTTAAGGCACGAGGTGGGGTATACCCTGGATGCCAATTAACCTAATCTGCATGTCTTTGGACTGTGGGAGGAAACCGGAATACCCAGAGGAAACCCACCACGCTCGGAAGAACATGCAAACTCCATACACAAATCGAACCTGGACCCTATAAACACCCGCCCGATGATTTTTATATTTATTCAGAAATTGTTTGCAAGAATAGTTGCATAGGAATTGTAGTTGAAAACCAGGTGAGTTGTGTAAACATGTTTACGTTATACAAGTGCTTATGATTTTTCCGCAGATGTATGTATAAAAACAATTACTTCTCAATCACACTCATTTTCTTGCTTTCTTGGTCTCGGCCAATTTCCCACCCACCTGCCAGCTGTCCACTATTATATAGCAGCTAGAATGGAGGCTAGCACATGGTTTCTCCATGACATGTGAGACAGTCAATTGCATCTTTTTTAACTGCATCAGGGTGGAATAGTACTTTTTCTCTAACGGTTTTACTATCTGTCCTCTTCCACATCCATGAAATCACAATGTCCATGATTGTCTAGTGTCACCGTGATGGACAGAGTAACAGGCATACAGTAATTCCATCCCTGCCACCCAAACACCATGTGCCATTTAGCTATTTTTGAGGCGTTGTTCGACTGTCTATGGTCTCTGTAGTGGCTGAGCTGCATTACTGGAAGGTTTAGTCCATTTAGCTCAGGAGGCGCTGTTTTGAATAACAACAAGATGGATATATTGAAAATGATTGTTGTAGATTTTATCTAAATTGTCTTTCCTGTTGATTCTGTTACAAACACCCATTACTGATAGAAACACGATGTCACTCCTGGATCAAGCTATTTATTTTAATTGGTTTGTTTTTTCTTTTAAGATTAAGATTCAATTATGTCACCTTACAGCACAGCGAAAAAAATTTTCCCCGCATATTTCAGTTAGGAAGCTGGGGTCAAAGCACAGGAGCAGACAAGGAAGAGCCTTGCTTAAGGACTTAATAGGGACAGCTTGGTGGTGCCGGGGTTTGAACCCTTGACCTTCCAAACAGTAACCAAGAGCCTTACCTGTTTGTGCCACCACTGTCCCCTGATCATGTATACATCTTTATGGCATTCAATTCACTTTTACACAATAGTTCAATTTGCACAATAGTTTTGACAACAACCATTTCTCCAAGTAGCTTATAATAATTATAATAATAATAATAATTTATAAGTTATAAAAATAACTTATAATAATTGTGTCTCAATTGGAGATCTTTCACACAATCCCGAATTTGATCCTTAACTTTTATGATGTCAAGATCGTAGGACCTCCTAGGGAGATCATCAGGAAGTTGGTAAGAGTAGGTGGTTTCTCTTTGTAATTAAATGTTGGATCTATGTAACTACAAAACCTTGCCCAATTTTAATTCACGATTAACATCCAGAATTGGGATGGTTCGGGGCCTCCGAGTGGCCCAGAAGAGTTCGATTCCCGGGTGATGCTGTAACCTCTCGCAGCCGGAGGTCTAGAGAGAGCTGATTGGCCGAGCTCTCTCAGAGGGGAGGGATGACTTAGTGCTCCCACATTAATCACGGCTCTACAGCCAATCAGGGGCGTCTGTGAGCTCACACAAGCGGAAGGAGTGGATAGCGCTGTCCTCCGAGCCGGTTACACCGCCCCCAACAATGCGTTACCGAGCAGTTCAAAAATATGCGGTCGGCTGGCATCATATGGTTTGGAGGAAACGCGTGAAAGTCTTCGGCCCTCCCGACTGAGTGGTAGTAGTAGCCTTAATGTGGGAGCGCCCCCTAGTGATGGGGAGGAATTGGATACGACTAAATTAGGGAGAAAATCAGGGGGAAAAAAAAGAAGAACCTTACAAGAACCTTCTAATTGGGAATGGCTACAAACGTCACGTTGCGACATGGAGCGATTCCCAATTAAAGCAATGCTAGCTAACTAGTCTGAGTGGCTGTATTATAACAATGTAGTGCACTTTAATAGGGAGGATTAAAGGTTCGGCCCTAGACCGTTTGATTTTTTTGCTTGGTACAAATTTTGCAAGATAATTATTTAAAAATTACTAAGAAGGTTGTTCATAAGAAAGTGTCATTAAACGGGTCAGCTGAGAGAAAAACTTGATAAAAAAAAGAAGAAATCTAGGTGGTTTGAGAAAAATTGTAGAAGTTCTTGACAAGTGTTGACAATATATAGTGTTGGAGGTACTCCACAGGCATGATGTTTCGTGCAAATTCGTGACCGGTTCATGACTGTTCGGCACGTGTTCATGAGTCTGGCTCGGGTTCATAGCGAAGTCGAAAGTGCATCATAAATTATTTGTAAGTACATTGTAACATTTTATGGATAATGCGGAGCAATTTATAGGATATTAACCCATAAGAGCCCAAACCCATTTTTCCTATAAGGGACTTATTATAGGGAGGTTATTATACAGACCAAGTAGACCGCATGGAACACATTTTGAAAGGCGCCACATGGAATTTTCCCCAGAAAATGTTAGGTTTTAAAGAATGCCCTGTCATATGTGTCATATGTATAATTTCTTAATCTGATTTATATTTATTTGTATAAAAATATGTGATAATATAAAATCATTAGAATTGTTAAATAGAAGAAACTTATTTTCAGTAACAAAAAATATGTCACAGTCAAGGAGAAAGCTGAGCAATCAAGAATCTCAAGCACTTCAGTTCTGTTCATTCTGACAAACAGTTCAGGAATGTAGGAAAGACCCTGTAGAACCTCAAAGACAACAATGAGAAGGAAATGAGGAAAAGGAAAAAAAAAACTTGAAAGGAAGCAAACACAAAACAGGGACACTTTCTATTCTAGATAACATCAGATAACAACATACACACTTTACACTTTTTGACTTTTATTCTTGCACTTTTTATTGTTACATTTTCATCATTTTCATTTTCTGTTAAATTCATAGTTTTTTTTCATATTTCTTTTAAACAGATCCTTTAAACCAACATAAAAAACACTTCAGAACAGTTCTGTATTCTGTAGGAATACAGGAATACACAAACAAAAAACCCCACACACACATACACACACACATTAAAAAGCTATTTGCTATTAAATCCCATCTGATATTAATAAACCGGAATTTGATGCATTTCCTTCTTTTTTTTATTTATATTATCGGAATTGTGGTTAATAATATTCAATATGTACATTCGGTTTATTAGTCTGTCTCAATGAGACTTCAATATGCAAAATATCATATTTACATTTGACGTTGCATGGCATACTTACCAACTTATGAATGTTTAAAATTTAGGTAAAGCAAAAGAAATGACAAAATTATACAACCGAATTTAAAATAAGGCAACAAGAACGTTTTGTTTGATGGCTTCTGATATAAAGTGATACGAGTCATTTGCTTCCACGACTGCAGTTATTAGGTTTCGGGCTGAATCAGGATCAAGGGACTAAAAAACGAAGCAAAGAAGCATCATCTCTAGAACTGAATATAATAGCTACCAGATTTTTATTTATCTACCAGATTTTCCTTTATTGTTTTATTACAGTACTTGGCCTGAAGCACAATAAGAGACAGAACATTCCAGACAAATTTAACAAAGCAAGCAATGCCTGTTAAAACACCGGTACAGTATACACACTATGTAAGGAATAAAAAGGTGCTATGATGCTCTTACCGCCTCCAGGATTGATCTCTAACACGATCCATTTGCACAACAATTTCGCATTGATTTAAACGCCTTTCTTTTATTACATGCCTCTTAGTTTTTATTTTCTACCAGAATGAAATTAAATACATCTTGTCTAAAAAAAGAAAAAAAGAAAGAAAGGTTCGTAATAGAAACTAGCACTGGAGACACCTTCCATATATGTTGAGTAAACATTTCATAACAGAAAACTTCACCTTATGTTTTTTTCTTTGTTAAATACCAATCCCTTTATAAACCTGTTTATTTAATTAGCCTTTGATTATATTTCTAGTACTGTATATGCCTAACAATTCCTTATGTATTAGCTGTTATTCAATAAAATGAGAACAAGCACATTCATATAAACAAACCTGTAATTTGTAAGAAAAAATGAAGCTAACGTGGTAGAAAATTAGCTCACACCTTTTGACCAATCAGAATTGAGATCTCAAAAACGCTGAGTAACTAATGAGGTTAGTGAACGTGCATGATCATACGGCCTTTTCCTAGACTTATAGAATTAACACACACACAAATACATTTGTATGTTCTCTGTGTACACACACTGTAAATATGTGCAAAAAAAAAATCCCTTAAAATGTGTAGCCTTTTTTTTTCTTTGCATGATCTATAAATTAATAGATAAAGTCATAATACAAAAAAAATCTCCATAGTATATTAAAATGATGTTTAGGAAGATCTTTATATTGATATAGTTATTCTGTTAGTATAAGTATTCCAGCAACTTCAGTTAAAATCAATATCAGTATGTAAATTTAATCCGAATTAAAGCAAGACACTACAAGTGGAAAACAGTGGAAACAGATACTACAATTAATCTTCTAGTAGTATTTTGTTTGTACTGGAATTTATTACAAATCCATGTTTATTTATGCATACGACAGTTTGTAATATTTTAGTATAATAATAGCTTAATGTTGTATCAAGTTTTTTTTTTTTTTTTGAGGGGGGGGGGTTTCACCGATTTTCTCCCTAATTTAGTCGCCTCCAATTCCTCCCCGTCACTAGGGGCGCTCCTACATTAAGGCTACTACCACCACTCAGTTGGGAGGGCCGAAGACTATCACGTGTTTCCTCTAAACCACGTGACAACAGCCGACCGCATCTTTTCGAATTGCTTGCTCACGCACCGTTGGGGGCGGAGTAACACACCCGGAGGACAGCGCTATCCGTTCTTTCCGCTTGCGCGAGCTCCCCGACTGGCTGTAGAGCCGTGATTAATATAGAGCTCTCCTCTGAGAGAGCTCGGCCAATCAGCTCTCTCTAGAGCTTCGGCTGCGAGAGGTTACAGCACCAATTTAAGAATTAATTCTTCATCTAGAACCAACATCAGAAGAACCAATTTATTTCATTATAATTCCTAAAATACTGTAATCATTCTGCCAATAATAACAATTTTACTGTATAAAATCCCAGATCACTGACTTATATTCTTTACTTTCATATCTATTTCATACCTATTTTATCATTAATTATAATCACTCAATAATGCTCCTCAACATAAATAAATTAAGATAAAATTTTAATGTGTTAATTGACCTTGATTCTGTTACTCCATTACACAGGGCGTGGCTTCTCATAAAAGTTCTCTCTCTATCATGTGCCATTATGAAACAAAGCATTTTTTCGGAATAAAATAAAATAAAATAAAATAAAATAATGACATAAACCATACAAGGTTACTTCAGTTTTGATGTGATTGTAATAAACAGTTCTTGCTCCAAAAATAGTTATGAAATGGTTTCCCATTTTCATCCTTACATTATATCAATATGAGGCAATAATATATTCAAATAGATTGATATATACGTACTTATAATTTTGAATATATTATTAGTTCATATGAGTCGTGGTTCACTGGCCGGCTACTTTGGTGCCGCGCTTTTTAAACTTCACCACCATGACTGTGATGTTGTCTGGGCAGCCACGGTAAAACGCCTGCAGCACGATGCTCTTGGCGCCGAAATGCGGCTCGTCGAGGCGCTCGCGGATGAAACGCACGGCCTCTTCGTTGCTGAAGGCGTCCCACAGGCCATCTGACGCCAGGATCATGAACTCAGGTTGCAGTTTGTCTAGGTCAAAGATCACCACGTCAGGTTCAGGGATGACCACGTTTAGCTTCTTAAGGGGGTAATCGCCCAGGGATCGAGACATGGCCAGGATTCCCTGCACACGCCACGAACCGTTGAAGCTAATAAAGCCACCTGATAGAAGAGAAGAATGAAATATTCAAGTCACTGAACATAACACTGAAATAAAGGAAAACTCCACTATGAACCATGTTATATCTTTGCAATGTGCTGTATCTACACTATTCTTGGAGAAGGTAGAAGCTGATCTGGAAGACATTGCTATCGCATATACTAGGAGGAAAATCAATCTCAAACATAACGGATAGCAGTAAGACTGTGCTGATATCCTAAAAAGCAAAAAGCTTCTTTTCTCACACTGATGGGTGGAAATCTATAACGCCAGACGATGGTGAAGTAAAATCGCCTGCAAACAAGGTTTAAAAGTAGAATAAAAAGATTATAATCAAAATCATGCCCTTTAATAAAGTATGCATGTTGTATGTTTCGTGTACATTTCCGTCTGGCACATCTGGGGACGAATATGCATCCGTCGTTTCTATGGCAGTTATGTAGAGGGTCGAGTTGCCAGCTCGAGGCCCGATTGGGGGTGAAGGAATTTGCTCAAAAGGTCCAACAGCGGCAACCTGGTGCTCGAACCAGGGACCTCCTGGACAGCAGGCCAACACCGAAAAAGGCATTGATGAGTGATATCTCTAATATCCATCAGAAAGCATAACCTTGTGTATGAATTATGACTCAAAGCTGTACAAGGATCTGTAAGACATTTATGGATACACTAATTCACCAATTCCCAATCTGTCAAATAAACATCTTATTGTATCAGTACGGTCATCCTAAAAAAAAAACTAAAAAAAAAAACACAACAACGCCAGGACAGAATGTTATGCGCCTTCCATATCCATATTTGCATTCATGTAAAAAATACATGACGTATATCTATCTCGAGTAATTCAAGACTAGTTAGACGGCAAAGCATTAATAGCGCTCAAGCTGTTCTCAATAGTGACTCCAGTTTGTTATTAATAGTATTGCGTGTTTCGGCTATTTCGGTCGACTCCCTTGAAGGGTTATGTGAGGACTAACAAACAACGGGGAGAGCTGTTACAGGAAGAGCCAAAGCAGTTAAGATCATCTTTCAATAATAAATTCAAATTATACACATATACACAGTACGATATGCACTGAAATGTCCGCCCGTGACCTTAAAATGAAAGATTATTAAATGTGAAATAACTATGAATAAACAGAAAGAAAACAGAAAGTAAATTGGCTAGAAAGAATAAAATATCTATAGAATACGAAATATACAATATAAGAAAAAATATAAGAAAACCTAGCTGTAAAGTGTCTAATTTAAATTGACTTATAAACAGGACGAGCGAAGAATTTTATTCCTTTTCCACCTTGCAATTTGATTGAATTTATTAAGTGTTGTGGAGAAGCCAGGATTATTCAACAATCAGATGTTAGAATTCAACACCATACCAGTACCTCAATACTGCTTTATACTGTATACAAGCTCACGGGGGGGCCTGAAGCCTATATCCCAGGAGACTGAGGGCAGGAGGTGGGGTACACCCTGGAAAGAGTGCTACTCCATGACAGGGTGCACACACTCACATGCCTGTACTGGAATAAAGGAAGGAAACCCACTAAGCTCCATGAACACAGACCCTGTAGGTGCTAGGCGGCAGTGCTGAGCACTGAAGTCAAGCAGTTTAAACTCAAAGAACTCAAAAAAAAAATCGTCACCCATTAAACCAGGCGAAACCTGACCTGTTCAACAACCTTTATCTGCATTTATTGTACACATGCAATACGAGCTGTAACCATTAGGGGGCAACAAAGCATCATTTCACAGACAGTACACATTTCAATCTTGGATTTTTGAAAAAGATTCTTATTTTTTCCCATTTCTTTGTGGCCCACCTGCTTTCTTGATCCTCTTTCGCTCTTTGAGTTGGTAGGGTTTGTGGTCATATGACAGGGGGATGGCATTACCGTCTTTATCACACAAAACTCCTCTGGAATCACCAACGTTCCCTACGGTCAGCTCCTTTTCAGACAACATTGCCACCAGGCATGTTGTTCCTAAAGGAAAAAAAATAAATAGAGAGGGAAGGAATGGTTAGAGCTGTGCAACAACCACCACAAAGAAAGTGAATCTACAAACCCAGCAGCGTTTTAACCGTTCGACCTTTCTTTATGAAATACCTTCTTTCTTTCAGACCCAAAACGCAGTATACACTTGCTCTTGGGAATCAGCCAATCTAAACACCTGCTAACTTCAAACAATGCTCGGCCTCTCCGAAGCACCGACTTCAACTCTGCTTTTTGTCCCCCCTCTGCTTTTCCTTTCTGAATCCTTTCTTTTTGCTCCCTTTTCCATTCTTTGTTTAATTTTCCCAGGCCCAGGGTTTGCTCACCGAGATCCCATCGGCACCGAGCAAACCGCCTGTCGGACCATCTGTTCCCCCCTCAGAGCTTTTAGCGTCTCTTTTAAAGACTAAACAAAGCATATCGATCAGAAAAAAAAAAAAAAAACTAAACTCTACCTGATTCAAAACAGTGTGTTGACAATACTAGGGATTCTAAAAAAAAATTATGCACGCATCAAGGATTTTTTTATTAGCATGCACAGGATGGAGTGTTTTTTCCCCATTTCATTTCATTTCATGACACTTCTTTAGAAAGCTATGGTAATAAAGAAAGGAGAAGGGTGCATACCAGGACAAACTGATTCACTTGTTACAAAGAAGGTACGGAACACTGTATTCCCAACAGCACGAAAACGACCTCGTACAAGCCAGGACTCCGGGAAAGTCTGGTGATTTTCACACTCGGAGACACCTGATTCACGTTACCATTTATAGGATGTTGGAGATGTAAACATTTAGGCAAGATCAAATCCAGAAGATGCCCCGCTCTGTGTAATTACCTGACATGACAACATTTAAATAATTCCGGTTGCTGTTTACACAGATGCTGATATGATAATATGTGCTTTTACATTCACAAAGCATTTAAACAGAATATATATATTTTTGGACCAGAGACGAGAGGTTCTGGCGGCACGGAGGCTTAGTGGTTAGCACTGTTGCTTTGTACCTCCAATATCCGGGTTTGATTCCCGCCTCGGCTCTGTGTGCATGGAGTTTGCATGTTCTCCCCGTGCTTGGTGGGTGGGTTTCCTCCGGGTACTCCGGTTTCCTCCCACAGTCCAAAGACATGCAGGTTAGGCTAATTGGCGTTCCCAAATTGCCTGTTGTATGTGAATGAGCTTTGGAGTGTGTCTAGGTGCGAGTGTGTGCCCGCCGCTGGATTGGCTCCCCATCCAGGATGTACCTCCAGACCCTCCGCAACCCTGTATATAGATAGGATAAAGTGGCTTATACGATGAGGTTCTGCCCGCATTTAATCTTCCAGAAAACGAGGCGGATTAAATGAGGTTTAGGTTTTTCTTCTCCTCTTTTCCAATAAAACCCACCTTCTGAGTGATGATTGGTTACAACAATCCAGTCTCATCTATGATTGCTTACATGCTTTACTCAGTTTGTAATGGCGAGTCCATCAGTGCCTCGTCCTCAGCCAGAGACTCTGCATTGCTCTGACAAAGTTTACCGATCAGGAATGGAAGCAAAATTGAAGGTTAACAGTGCTTCTCCATTGTGTCCATTTAAACACACCTACTGATTCTACAGTCTGGCCAATCAAACACAAATACTCACTCACTCATTGTCCTGAGGCGCTTCATCCTGTATACAGGGTGCATGAGGCAGGGTACACCCTGGACGAGATGCCACAGGACACACACACACACACACACTTATACACTGATTCACATACTACAGGCAATTTGGGAGTGCCAATTCCCAGTGTACCTGGAGGAAACTCACCAAGCAGGATGAGAACATGCAAACTCCATGCACACAAACCCGAGGCAGGACTCGAACCTGGAGGTGCAAGCGACAATACTAAGCACTACTACATAATCTACTCTAAAATATTTGTTAACAGTAAACAAGCTAAAATCTGTACCAGAATGTACCCATTCCATGTTCACTGCTGTGTTGATTTCAGTAAGTTACCCTATAGTGCATTACCCTATAGGCAGCTTTGTTTCATTACGCTCACTACGAGCATGGAAGGTTTCAAAGCTTTTAATTAATTATAAAATTATATAACAGATCACAAGCCCAATGAGGCTAAATAAAAGACAGAACAGGACATGCAACCAAAAGGACAACGATGGAGAATGTGAGAGACGAAGAGCGGATATTTATAGAAAGGAAGAGGAGAGAAGTAAAGACACTAGAGATGAGTAGAGAAAATGAGGGAATCTCCCTAGTGTGCCCCCTCACACTCCGATAATCTTTCTCTCATACATTTTCTCATTCCCTTCCAAGCTTTTGATGTCAAACAGGGTGTAGGAGTAACCTCAAAACCATGGATTCGTGACATATCCAGCTGGAATTGTTCCTATAGTCTTTTGAACGTGTTCATTCAAATCTATTAAAAATTCCTTTTGAATATTAACGCTATTWCTCCAATATCATGTCCAAGTCTTAGTTAGTGGTGGGCCTTCCTATTTTGTTTTAATTTACCTTGACTAAGCACTGGAATTATTAGCACCCGATATTATTTTTGTACTTGAGTGTGAAAAGGGTCGAACACACTCTTTGCTGTTAATTAGCAAAGATGGAAACGGCACAAAACATACCGACAAGTAAAAGTACTACTACTATGGGAGCAATTCCTTTGAGTCAAAGTAAACATCGTAAGCAAGATTACTCAGACAAATCAAGCAAGTATTCAACAGCTCATCTGGTCTCTCTCACTCATCGTGTATACCGCTGGGGGATCTGGAGCCCATACTGGGACTGATTGGGGTGCCAAATCATCACAGGCTGTAAACTCATTCATACATTACCGGCAATTTGGGAACGCCAATCTTTTAAATGATTGTTGGTATCCTTGTATTACCCTTGCTGTGCATTTTGTCTCAACATTACAGCACACCTACAGATAAAAGTCTGAAATCAGTGTCCTCTTCCATTTCACCATATCCAAAACGACTTACTTTTTAATCTCATTACACCTCTGAGCAATTGAGGGTTAAGGGCCTTGCTTAAGGGCCCAACAGGGACAGCTTGGTGGTGCTTGAGTTTGGACCTGGGACCTTCTGGACCATAGACCAATACCTTGAGGTCACTGTAGCTCATACTACAGGCTTCCAATGAGGTTGGCATTCTCAAAAGCTCGATTCTCTGGGTTGCATGTTCTTGGCAGAAATTGACATTCAAACTCTCCTTCATGACGACAAGTATCCCCAAGAGCTCCCATGTCCCATGGGAGTAAAAACGGTCTACATCATCCAGAGATCTCCCTCAAGCATTACAAATCCTTCACCATACCATCAATCTTTTTACACCAAACCAACACTTTTGGTAGCTCTTTACTGCCAAAAACTGTTTATTTCCGTCTCATCTAACCAAAGAGCTCAGTTCAAGTCAAGATTCCAGTGGAGTCTAGTATACTCCAGATGCTTATTTTTGTGGTCAAGTGGCTTGCTTTCTGAATAGTTTGTTGGCATGAAGGTGGTGTTTAATTATAGACTTGGAGACATGGTTGCACTAAAATGCTATCTCTAAAAATGATCTTCCACCATGGGAGGAAAAATACTTTTTCAGTCTCCTTCAGGAAACTTCTTTACAACTGTAGTTCTTGTAAATGTCTTAATTATTCTACCAACAGTAGATATGAGCATCTTAATGATGTTTTTATATATA
>QMIH01002055.1:72218-90031 GCA_003987875.1 Clarias batrachus
ATATATAGTTGGGTTGGGTCTGGGTTCGATTACCACCTTTGCATGTTCTCCACATGCTTGGTGGATTCCCGGATTCCCTCTGTGTGCCCTGGTTTTCTCCCACACTTCAAAAACATGCAGATTAGGCCAACTGGTGTTACCAAATTGCCCATAGTGCATGAATAAGTGTGTGTGTGTGTGTGTGTGCGTGTGTGTGTGTGTACCCTCCGATGAATTGGCACCCTGTCTAGGGTGTACCCCGCCTCATGCCCTAAGACTCCTGGGATATGCTCCCCGCGACTCTATATACAGGATGAAGACGATGACTGAGTGAGTGTTACACAATGTACTTAAATCACGCTAATTAATCTAATCATGACTAATAATTTTTTTCCCTGTTACACATCTTTACCAGGGTTACTAATAATTCATAATGGCTGTACATTTACACCTAGATTGCCAGTACGTACCAAAAAAAGAAGCAAATAGACAAGCAAATTACACCCACACACACCCATCCACTCTCCACTGTTATTATTAATAAACTGTGATTACATAATCCTTTAGCAGGGGATTGTCTCCACATTTCCTCCTGAGCTCGTTCTTCTCCAAACATGCAATAACAGCGAGAATGAAAGTGTATAAAAGAAGATGAAAGGAAGACAAATGGGAAGGTGTATAGAGGGATAAAGGAGAGGGCAAATGAAAAAAAAAGTGCTTCTATAAGACAGAGAAGAAAAGATGGGGAGAAAAGACAGTGCGAGAGAAATAATGACGCAGAGAGAGGTTGAAAGCGGGGAGAAAAATGTTTAGAGAAGGCAAAGTTTTTTTTTTCTTTCCAGAGGTCAAAAATATCCAATTTTAGCAATGAAATGAGTGAAATAAGGGAGAATGCAGATTTAAAAATGCTTTATTAAATAAACTGACTTTAGTGTAATGGAGAATTTTGTAGCTAAAGCTTGGGGTATAAAGCATGTAAAGATTAGAATAATCAATAATGTGAGGTGAGATCTATGTAGTGGTATATGCAGCGTCATGACACTTATTATGCAAAAGTTAGCTCAAACTGTGTAATCCGATTGGCTGAGAGGCTTTCTACAAGTTGTGATAATAGAGCGTAACAGCACTGGGACGTTTAACTATAAATATATATAGCATTCCGCATCACAGGTGTTCAAACAATCATAACTGTCGGTCGCCATCATGGGTAAAAGTAGGTCAGTGAGAAAAGCAGTACTGGGATGAATGAGAGAGCAGCTGCTCCTTAGTAATTGTTTCTAAATTATTCAAAACAGTCTGTATTGTTCTGTTCACAGCTAACGCAAGATACAAGGATAACTAGCTTCGAACACAAGGCTAAATCCCAAATCCCTCACTAAGGCCTGATCAAGGGAACTACTACTTGTGTGGAACCAGGGATTGTACACCCTACATAGCGCACTAGCTTTCCATTTAGCACTATGTGAGATTCAATCCCAGAACCTGAAAGTTGGCTGATATTCTAAATCGAAATAAGTGAAAATATAAAGTAAATCTCGTACACATCTCATGACTTTCCAGCACCTCCATGGTTTATGCTTCTCACCTTTGGATACATAGTACAAGTAGGAATTTAAAATAAAAAAAGCCAATAAATCATATTTATCTGTTGATAAAAAACTGTGTTTGTGAAGCGGTTGTATAAAAGCAGTATTACACTCGAGGTCGTGATGTGATCAGTATTCTGGCTGTGCCCTCGTTCCTACATCCGCATCACAGCTGTGCTGATATTCAGCACAACAGCACTCCCTTTCATTTCATATTGCTTAATTTGGCATTTATTTTATTTACGTTATATGGCTCTTAGGTGGTTTTTCATTGCATGTATGAATTGTCAGCCATTTTAAATTTCTCCCACCCTTTGTGTTGGTGCCAGGTGACATGAAACAAGGTCAAGGAAAGGGACACAGAGAGTGTAGTGAAGGGAATTTGATTGCTTGTTGTCAGTAGTGCTGCTTTTTGACCACTCTCCACTCTTAGAACTGTCGAAAAAGCGGGGTCAGAGCCACGCAGCTGATGACTTGTCCATTACACCAGCATCATTTGATGGAGCAGGACAGCGAGCACGGGAGCCCAGCATGCTATTTCAGGAACAACGCTTCTCGCAACTGGCAAATGCTTGTGCCAAGGAGTGCTCATGTGCGCGTTGTTTAGTTTGTTAACATGGTTAATGCGTTCAACTAAGAGTGGATCATAAATATTCAGGGAAAATTTACATTTCTAAAGTATATATACCCTGTATACGCATACCCTGCTGAACCAATTCACTGATCCTTTGACTTGGAGTCACAACATGACTCGTTTACTCGCACCCTTGTTTTCTGAGGTTCCTAAAGTGCAGTGGATTAAGTCGTCAAAGTTGGCATTCGCTAGCAATCCCAGTACATGGCATTTTCAGTAAACTGTATTAGGATTTATAGGTAATATATAGGCGGCAAGGTGGTGTGTAGTGGTTCGCCTTGCACCTCCAGGGTCTGGGTTAGATTCCCGGCCAGACTCGATTCCCGTCTCTGTGTATTTGTAGTTTGCATGTTCTCCCCGTGCTTGGTGGGTTTCCTCCATGTACTCCGGTTTCCTCCCACAGTCCAAAGATTAAGCTGATTGGCGTTCCCAAATTGCTCGTAGAGTGTGTGAGTGACTGTATATACAGTATGTGTGCCCTGCGATGGATAGGCACCCTGTCCAGGGTGTACCCTTCCTCGTGCCTTAAGCCTCCTGTGATAGGCTCCAGGCTCCCTGTGACCCTGAATACTGCATAAAGCGGTATAGACGATGAGTGAGTGAGGTAATATAGAGTTGATTTTAAGTATACATGAAGATATGTGTACGTGCAAATCCACTTTATAGAAGAGGTCAAAAGTCTTTGGTGCATTTTCTATATATAATGCAGCACGCACAACAAGGAAAATCGCAGGTTATATTAATGCATTCATTCTAGACAACAACAACTTAATTCATAAAGTGTACAGCTTTCACAATAGCCCTACCTCTGCTATTCCAATGAGGCAGAATGGAATTTGAATCTAAAGTGTTGAATGTAAGAGAGAGAGCGAGAGTGTGTGGGTGTGTGCGAGAACATCAGCAAGGAAGAACGGGAGAGAAAGAGAGACATCGTTTTAGGAAAGGGACACACTGTATTCATGGCTGCTGAATCCGCTGCATAGCCTGAGGACAACAAGAAACCACACAGAGCTGACTATAATAGTTATAGAGTATACCATTAGATCTTACAGATTATATCATATATGTTATGTAAGCAATAAAACACGTGTCGCCTGGGGAAACACATGAAGTAACCGGCAGAATCAGTATTAAAAACGACTGCCGATTAATTTTATTATCAATTATATGGCCTGAATAATGAAGCATGC
Organism: Clarias batrachus; assembly: GCA_003987875.1. Taxonomy (NCBI): domain Eukaryota; kingdom Metazoa; phylum Chordata; class Actinopteri; order Siluriformes; family Clariidae; genus Clarias; species Clarias batrachus. The sequence goes on from QMIH01002055.1 coordinate 75,608, forward strand.
TCTGGTGCCATAGGCATTTTTGAATCAATTATTAGTCCTAAATGTAAAAGGAAGGTTTTTGAATCAATTATTAGTCCTAAATGTAAAACTGTCAAGAGTAACACTCTCGTGTGCCTCCCTAATTTATCAGCTATGGCTGTGTAGGTCAGAGTATTAGATTGGCACGAGCTAATCGCTAACCGAGATTTTGGAGGAGACTGACAGTACTGATGACGTCACGTCTAAACGGTGAACTATTTCTCTTGCCAGTTTCAATTAGCTTGAATATCTAATGTGAAAAATGAATATCTGATGTGAGTCAACCCAAAATCTTTCCACATACTGAACAGGATTTACGCTAGACAAACAAAGCTAGCAAAGAGAATGCTAGAATTGGGATAGTTCAGTTATCGAGATACTGGCCTTTAAAACCGAGAAAAAAAAAACCTGACCCCTTTAGACAGATTGATATACAGTACATTATTAAGAAAATGTTAGAAGATAAAGATAAATAGTTTATAGAAAACTGTGAAATGTTTCACTGGAGTCGACATAAGCACTTGAACACCTCACACCAGGTGTGATAATGTCACAGTAATCTATGTATATACAAATTTGTCTCACAACTAGCAGTAACATTATATTGGACTCGTATTGCCTGTTATTTCATTAGGCTGATTTAAAACTTTGTAGTAATATTAGTGGATTAAATTCTGTAAAGATTTTTTTTAAATTAATTTGATCATATTCATATTTGTTCATATTTTAAATCTCACTCCGTGTCGCTCTATCTTTAATCCACCTTCGTAATCGCCCCCTGTGTTCCTAATTATTTTTATCTCCTCCCAGTGTTGAAGAAGATAATGAGTTGTATTGGTCTGCTCATCTCCCTCTCCAATTAGACACGCCACCATTCCATAGAGACCAAAGCGAGAAGAATAGATTAGATGTATAAAAAAAAAAAAGTGATTTTATAAATCGATAATATAGATTTTATAAAAGCTGATATACACCGGACCCCTATATATATATTAAAAGCAGCGATACAGCATACGTGCACACTTCCAGTACACTTCCAGTAACGTACCCTTTACTTCTGATGAATCCTGCACCTTCTACAGTTCCCTGCACTCTCATTTCCTTTGCATGTCACTTTCAGGAAGCTGTATCCACGGGGATGATTGAAACACAGCAGACAGTAATGATGACACCTGCCTGTCCTCCATACTCTCACACGCATCCTCATTTCAGCTGCAGTATTATTCTGCTCTGTCATAGCTGTACAACTGCAGTATAAAAGCTCATATTTCTGCTATTCAGTCAAATCCTCATCGCTGGAACATGCCCCGCTAATGCAAAAAATACAATCCTGCAGTAATTCAAAGCCAGGTCCAAACATAGCATTGAATAGCTGTGCCATTATTTGATGAACACTATCTTGTTGAAACAGCTTCAGTGTTTACTGAGGAATAAAGAGGCCATGTTATGAAATAGGTAGAAGACAAGCCTCTATTACATATTGCAATGTTCTATCAAAAGCTTACTTTTAATATCAAATAGGCTATCAAAAGCTTGCTCATACACACACACACACACACACATACTGTATATATGATCCTATATATATATATATATATATATATATATATGATCGATTCATATCTTTTTTAAAATATTTTTTTATCTAGTTAATCACAGTCATAGTCCGTGATTATCTATCTACCCATCTAGGAACCTCTGCAGTCCAACTAAGGACCATGGAGCACAGTAGTGACCATTGTATTTAATCCCGTTTGTACATCCATGGTAGGAACATTCCTACACTACAGGCAATTTGGAAACGCTAATTAGCCTAATTTGCGTGTCTTTGGACTGTGAGAGGAAACCCAGAGGAAACCCACCAATCACAGGGAAAACATACAAACTCATGCACAAACTCGTGCACAGACCAGACATGGGAATCAAACCCAGAACCTGGCGGTTCAAGGAGACAGGACTAATCACTAAGACACTGTGCCACCATGATTAATCACAATTTTAAAATAAAACATTTTAAACTGGTTAGAGGAAACAGATTATCCAGTTTAATAATATCTCTAAACGTTAACATTTAAATCTCTCAAATGGGACCGGCTCTGCATGCAGTGGCTGGATAGTATGGGGTGTGGGGCTCAAACACAGACAGATTTATAACCTAGAGCCTTAGCCACCTGAGCCTGAGCCACCAGTCCTATGTAAAAAATAGTTCCCCCTTGAAGGTAGCTTGAGCACACAATTTTGGTTTTATCCAAACTTCCATCTAGAAGCAGCTTTTCATAATGAAACGGGCCGTTCAGCACACCTGATGATGTCATCTTATTACCAGTCATCTTATAATGGGGTAAACGTGCCATTATCAGACAAAGATTGTGGAGTTTTTGTTTCCATAATTTAATTCTAAAAGTTTAAGATTCATGACACGTAAAGACAAATATTTCAAGCTTTTTTTGTTGTTCTGTTGATGATTACAGCTTTCAGCTCATGTAAATCAAAAACTCCCAAAATCTCAAAATATTCAATAAATATCCTAAGATATAAAAATGTTAAACATCAGAAAGGTATGTTCTAAGGTATGCGATCAACAGTTATTGTATCAATGAATGCATCACCTGTGGGACTGTTGAGGCTTTGATAGCAGCCTTCAGCTCATCTGAAGCTGTAATCATTAAAAACAATAAAATGCTTGACATATTTGACTTCATGTGTAATGAATCTTGAACGGGTTTAACTTTTCGAATGAAATTACAAAAAAAACAAAAACAAACTTTTTTTATTCTAACTTGGTGAGATCCACTTTATTTTATACGGTTTAAATCAAAATCAATAAACAAGTGCAGCATTTAAATAGAGATTAGTTTGAACTGAATTTCAGTTGAAGTAAGGGAATTGAAGTTTGCACCCTCCTGGGTTTTTAAAGTGCTGGAAAACAACATATTTAATATAGGATTATTTTTAAAACCAAGACTTCAAAATTAAATTGAGCGTTCCCTGAAGACGAGACAACAATTCCAAACACATACAACGAAAAAGTTTAAAAATAAGTTTTGCTATGAGTCTCCCAGACTCCAGCCCTGATTTAAAGGCAGCACTGCATGAAGACACAACATGTAGCTGAAATTTGTAAAATGGGACTCATGCATGATATTTTTATGCCACATTCATGTTTAGTGAGTAGCTACTAAATACTATATATATTACATAAAATAATAATACTATATATATAAAAAATTATATATNTTTTTACATGTTTTGAAATGAGAATCTCTCCTGTCAGTTTTCCGCTCTAGCAGGTGGCAGTATTGGTACCAACAACCCATAAACTCCAAAGAAGAAGTGACATTCTTCCTAAATGCACATATTAGAAAAGGATTGCATTTTCTATTAAAGCTGTTGCATTTTTATGAAGGAATTAATTCATTTGGGTAATTTAATTTTGTATGATTGATCCAAATGGTTTAAAAAATGTGAAACGATTCTGAATCAAATACTGACAAGTCGATTCATTTAATCAAATCGACCTCCCTAAAAAAAATATATTAAATTGCATAATTGATTAAATTGCACAACTCCACTAACCAGCCAATCATGCAGCAGCAGGAAAAAAAAGTGATCTCTGTTATTTCAACCTTGTTGGTATGATTCTAGGTGCCAGTCATTCTTATTTTTTACATATTTCAAGAACCTGCTGATTTTCATTCACAGCATTTAGAGTTTATACAGGAACAGAAAAATAAATTGTGGGCAGAAAAGTCTTGTCTTCAGGAACATCCCAGAATATCAGCAGGGCCAGAAATACTTAAATTATTCTGTTTGGCACCAACAATCATGTCATAGTTAAAATCATTTAGGGAGAAAGAATTGCAAAATCCAACCATAAATTACTGAGCATTGCATCCATACACAGGGATGAATGAGAACCACTGAAGAAACTAAGAAACTTGTTCAAGGAATAAAAAATAAAAAAATAAATCAGATACTGGGCATACAAACTCTCCGCCTCACAAATTTTCGCATTAAGAACAAAAGTTTGCAAAAATCTGCCTTGGCATACGAAGACTGAAAGCTGGCTGTTGCAGCATTTAAAACTGTTTGTGTCGAGTGTGCTTTGCATTTTGTGCACGATTTAGTGAAAACATACTGTAGCACCATGGGTCTCAAGAATATTAGCTAGGACGGTACCAACAAGAAAAAGGAGCCGCTTTCAGCTTCGTTTGGAAAGCCGACGGCGACAAGAGGAATTATAAATTAAAGTTAAGTGGGGTTTAATGTCTATTTATTTATTTTATATTTGATGCTTCTACATTATATATCAATTATATCTTATATAAATATTTAACTTTTCTAAATGTTTTGATTGTTTTTATATGCCAAAAATATGATTATTGTGCTGGAAATTGGGAATAGTGGTCATTTTTTCAGGTGGCTGGAACGGATTATTAGCATTTGCATTATTTCCCATGGGAAAATGTTTCGCAATCCAAAATTTCGCCTTAAGAACTCGCAACCGGAATGGATTAAAATCGTATGTCAAGTAACAACTGTAGATGGTGGTGTTGTTGTTGGTCTTTCAGCTGTTCCTGGCAAGGGGGTCGCCACAGCTTGGCACATGTTTTACGCCGGATACCCTTCCTGATACAAGCCTCCCATTTTATCCGGCACTGCATTCAGTGGCTGGGGTTTGGGCACTGGCTGGAAATCGAACCCGAGCCTTCCACCTGGCAGGCGAAACAACTGTAGATGGTAATAAACTGCAATGCATTTCAACAGTGAAGTAACTATCTGGAAACATTGTGGTTAGTTATGAAATCCAAAAATACCAAAAAAAGAGAGGAATAAGAAATGATGGAGTGACCTCTTCTATGAATTTTTCAACTGTCTCTTCCTTGCTTGATATCATCATCAATAAAGCATCATTTCTTTTTGGGGAAAAGTGGCACAGATGAATAAAACACTTCATGTCTGTGGGCATATCTAGGGCAGCCTCTAACGCCTCATCCCTAAAATGTGTAACATTTCAATGATTTAAATGAAAGGTGGGATACAGTATGTACAGTATTGTTTCTACGCAACAATTGAGTAGGGGTCGTTAATTTAAAAGACATTACAGACATAAGGTTTTCACTTTTTACTAGAAAAATAAAATAAGCCATGATAACAAATACTTTTACAGTCCCCGGTTCACTCACTCACTCACTCACTCACTCACCGTCTATACCGCTTAATCCTGTATTCAGGGTCACGGGGGGCCTGGAGTCTATCCCAGGAGACTTGGGGCACATGGCAGGGTACACCCTAAACAATCCATCAATCCAATGGGTGCCAATCCATCGCAGGGCACAGACACACACACACATACATTCACTCATTCACACACTACGGGCAATTTGGGGACGCCAATTAGCCTGACCTACATGTCTTTGGACTGTGAGAGGAAACCGGAGTACCCGGAGGAAACCCAATCATCAAGCATGGGGAAAACATGCAAACTCCATGCACACAGAGACGGGAATCGAGCCTGGCCGGGGATCGAACCCGGACCCTGGCGGTGCAAGGCGACAGTGTTAACCACTACACCACTGTGTCACCGTCCCCGGTTCATAATATTACAAATTTTATGTTACTGAATTAATAAATATTGCATTCATCCTTATGCATTTATGTGAGTTTGATCTCAAGTCACGGTGTAAAATCCCGTTCTACACTGTATGTTGAGAGGGGTTAGTTTAAAGCAAGCACAGTAAAGATTCAGACAAATAGGAAAGACTGCATTTATTATTAAAAAGTTTATACTGTATGTCCTGTAATCCAACCACAGAGACATGATTGTGTATAATGCAGGGAAAAAACAGAACCTCTCTCTCTCTCTCTCGCTTGCCACAGAGGGATTTTAGATAATTATGAGATGCGTCAGAAAGATAAACCTTTAATTAAATAGTACAGGAAGCATATATTGACAAAAGATGAGACTCTCTTTCTCGAACACTACAGTCAGAGTAGCAGCCGGTAAAGCTAAACTGTACAGTACAGTAGACGATTGGGGGGCTTTGGGGGGAGGCCATCTATATCTAAACTTATCTAAACTTACAGTAGCCTCAATTTCCTGATCTTGGCTATCAAGACTAGAACCTGATCATCTGCTGTTGTAGCAATTTTTGCCCCCACAAACACATGACTCTCAATACAAAGCCTTCTGTCATTACTTAAATAATTGAAATACAAAAAAAAAAAAAAAAATCATATCATATCATATCACAGGTTTTACCGGATCTTGTGATGAAATTTCTCATGAAATTAGGCGTAACCAATTTTCCAGCAACAGCATTTTAACCACAAAAACATTTCCAGAATATTTCAAGCAAGGTACGGTGATGTGACTCTTAACTGCAGTAAAACATCCCACAAACCATAAATACAAATACCACTTGCACATTTCAAGAACAGTATAGCCCTGACCTCGCTCCAAGCCGTTTCCACATGTTTGGGCCCTTTTCAGGAGTTCCTGGGAGGCATTCCAGTCAAGCAGACACTCTGATCACGGCTCTGGTGCCCTTAGAAAACTTTCTACCTTAATGACATTCTGTGGCTTCCGAATATTGAGACTATGTTATATTACACCTGGTTGAAAATCTGTGTCTATTCCACCACTACCACCGACCAAGACCATTCCCAGTAACTGTAGTAGATGTTGAGGATTTTTGGGCCCAAGCATGGAGATGCAAACAAGCTACTATCATACAAGTGTTTTCCGTGATCTGAAGACAAATGCATTTTTTTTATTAAATCCTCACTCGATAATCCACACCATCCATTTTAAAGTTCGTTCAGAGCACCCCAAGATTTCCATCCCAAACAAAATCGCCATGATCCTTGCGATAACATCTTACCTGCTTCATCATAGGTGGCAGAGAGCTTCTCCAGCACCTCCTTGTCCACGTTGAGGATCTGCTGCTCTAAGATGGATTGATGAGACAAAAGACTGTTCTCCTTCTCCTTCTCATAACTCTGTAGATGCTGCTTCAGGACCTCGGGCAGGCGGGTTTTCACATATTCTGCTGCTGCCTGGAGAAAGAAAAAGGAGACGTATTTTAAGGTTCAATGTCAAAAGTGCAAGTTTATTTACTTTTTTTTTGCCTCTACTCTTTTAGCGATCAGCCTGGCGCGGACACGTTTTAATCCAAACACAACTTTCCTATTTTCCTACTAACTAGAGACAGAACGCACGGCAGAGATTTGGGAACAAATCAACAGCTCTAGYGTGTCGTGAAAGTGACTGTAACTCAAAATGATACACTATTTTTAAATCCAATTTGATAAAACACCAGGCTTAGTGGTTAGCACTGTCCCCTTGCACCTCCAGGATCTGGGTTCGATTACCGCCTCTGTGTGCATGGAGTTTGCATGTTCTCTCAGTACTTGGTGGGTTTCCTCTGGGTACTCCGGTTTCCTCCCCCAGTCCAAAGACATGCAGATTAACCTAATTGGTGTTCCCAAATTGCCCTGMGATGAATCGGCACCATGTCCAGGGTGTACCCCGTCTTCTGGGATAAGATCCATGCGACCGTGTATACAGGATTAAGCGGTGCAGACGATAAGAGAGAGTGAGTGAGTGAGTGAGTGAGTGAGTGAGTGATTAACACCACATTTTGTGGTGTTTAAGATTTTATTAACAAGAACTTTATTAATTTATTAAGGATTAATAAGGATATATTCATTAAGGATTTATTAATCTTCACGCTAGGTTTTTTTTTTAATTAGACTTATAAAAAAACTATTCTAAACTGCTCTTCTACTCCTTGTGTCAATAGAATATAGTGCACGACTTTGTTGTGAGCTGATGCTGACAACAGGAAACCCTAAAGTGCCCCAGCAAAAGATGCCCACAATAAAGACCTAAGCCTTACATATTCACATAAAAAATGAATGAAAGTTAATAACCACCCAAGCACACAATCACTTTCAAAGAAGCTCCAGTAACTATTCTCCGAGTTACTCTTTTCACTGCTGACATGGATAAATCAGCTGACAAACAGACAGTGATGGCAGGAAGAAAAGTGCACCGGCAGCCAAATGCCGCCACTCTCCTGGCCCTCGTCAAGCTGAGCTGGAGAAATTGAAGTCGCAAACCATTTGGCCAAAGAGATAACAACCTGTGCAGCCTATTTTACGAGATAAACTGTCCAAGTTTCTCATAAAACATTTATACCTGCCTTTGCTCAGAAACAAATATCATATCATATCACAATACCTGCATCATTTAAAATATATAAATCAATAATTATTATCGCTCTGCTGGGTTCTATTGGAGGAAGAGATAAAAAATATGTTTAAATACCGATAATAAACTCGGCGTTCAGGGTCGTTCAGGTCAAACTGGGACTTTTGACCATGCAGAAAAACAGATCACGGATATGAAAGTAAGAACTCCCTTTATCTCTCTATATAATCCCCTTCTACACTAATGCACTTATTCCAGCGTTTCATAAGCGCTTGGATATCCTCAGGGTAGAAAGTTTTCTTAGTACGCCCGAGCCGTGTTCAGACTGCCTGATTTACATCTAAAACGCTGGCCTCCCAGGAACTGATGTTGTATTGATGATGTGTCATAAAGGAGGGCCTACACCATACTAATGAATTATTGTGGTCTAAAACCAGGCGTTTCAGTTTCATTGTCAAACCCCTGTATATCCATACATGGTCCATTCGTATCTTGCAATATATTAATAAAGATAAGCAGTCGTTTTCTATGTATGGAAATGCATTATTTATCGCACAATGTGTTATAATGTATTGCCATTTTTTCTGTAATGGGCCAAACATGTGGAAATGGCTTAGAGGCAGGACAAGACAAGACTGTACCGGAAATGTGGCAATAACAGTCTAGTCTTCTTTAAAACCGTTCAAATGTTTTCCTGCTGCTAAGACTCTCATCACTGTACTGTGCTTGAATACTTCTGTAAATGTTAATCGGTGAGAAGGTTCATCACCAGTCCCGGTTTGACGTGAACACCGCTCGTACTTATCTAAAGAAACTGAGAATTCATTACTAGCTGGTACATCTTTTAAGGAGGAAGAAAAAAGTTAGCTTAGCCCTTCTTTAAATCCGGATTTACATTTGCCAGCCTCCATCAAATTACCTGGTACTTTTTATCCAACGAGGAACCCACTTGACAGACAGTGGAAAAGGAAAGGAAATAACCAATCAGACTGCAACCCACAGGAGTCAAAAACTTGAGAGCTAAGTGGACAGCTAAGGTCTCAGACAGTTCATGAGCTGCGAGCCTACCCTTGTCTTTAGACGCTCCTTTTACAGATCAAGTCTAACCAGAATATGTAGTTGTTGTTTTTTTAGTAATGTCCTTCAGGCAATAGCTTCTTTCAGAAAGTTTTTACACAGGAAATGACGATTATTTTGTACCGTCACTATTTGAATTAAGGGTGTGTGATGGGTATGAATACATGACGAGACACTTCGTACAGCCTTGTAATGAATGGAGAAAATGCTAAAACTGGCCAGACCCTTCCATTCCCTGCTTTCAATCAAGTTAAACTAAATACGACTAAACAGTGCGACGATCACAGCAGCTCAAAAGCGGCCCATGAAAATATCAAGACAGTCCCTTTAACATTATGGTTCCCTGCTAGCACGGGGGTGTAAAGTACACAGAGAGTGTGGCACTCAGGAAATAGCAGGGGCCGAGTGGAAAGAAAAGAATCGGTACAAGGCAGCGTGGGTGGGAGAAGAGGCGAGGCAAGAGAAAGGAAACTGAGGGACAAGGTTAAAGATAAGGCTGCATGGAGCGTGTATGCGTACTGTATGAGTGTGTGTGTGTGTGTGTGTGTGTGTGTGTGTGTGTGTGTGTGTGTGTGTGTGTGTGTGTGTGTGTCTGTGTATAAAAGAGTTGTCAGTGGCGCAGTGATTAGAGTGCAGATAGATTCGTAAAAAGCACACAGGACTCTGAGACATCTTTATACCCTGCCAGAGCAGGAAGCAGAGGATGTCTCCAGAATGTATAAAGCACCTCGAGATCTTCATCTAGGTGGTGCTTCAGGAACCGACAAAGCCAGAACGCGCTACTATCTCTCGCCTTCTGCCTGCTGATCATATCAGGACGAATCCATTTGCTAAGAGAGATATGGACGATGGCATCCCAGCTGAGGTGCTCTGAGGCTTCTCCAGCCTTTTCAGCACTGTAAGGTTTGCTTAGTTTGACCTTAACAAGAATCTGAGACACTCACGGACAAGCAGAAACGGAAATGCACACGGCTGCTGTCTGAATACTAGTTTAACTAACATCACAACAAAAATAATGTTGTGTTTAGATTCGTGAATAGAAGAAGGTTACATGTAGGACCACTTCTCAAATGTGGTCCTACATTTGACCCCTTCGTAGAGAGGAACCGTACTGTACTTGCTTTGAACTACGTGTACGCTCACACGTTATGGCTGCCTCGCATATCCTGCTTTTGTTTCATATGTCGCTTGTGCTCGTCCTCAAAAATGAACACGACGTGCCCTCAAGATGCAATACACATGTAAACACTAGGGGCAGGGTAGTCACAATAGCAAAATGTTTCAAGGAGAAGTTGTGAGACCAGCTCCGCAAATGGATGATGTGTCTTTACCGCTGTGGAGTGACAAATATGCATGTCAAAACATTTTGGACTAAAATATGTGGCCAAACCTGCAATGACATCGTACCCAAATACGTACACGTCAATACGGAGTTGGAGCCCCTTTTGTAGCTAGAACAGCTTCCACTCTACTTGGAAGGCTGTCCACAGGATATTGGAGTGTTTCTGTGGAAATTCGTGCCCGTTCATTTGGTAAAGCATTTATGAGGTCAGACACTGATGTTGGACAAGAAGGCCTGACTCACCATCTATTTTCCAGTTCATACCGAAGGTGCTCGATAGGATTGCCTCAGGTCTCGGTGTTAGGGCGGGTCAAGTTCTTCCACACTGAAATAATCAAACCATGTTTTTATAGTCATGCTGATGGCCTTCCTCAAACTGTTACCACAAAGTTCGAAGCATAGCATTGTCCAAGATGTCTTGGTATGCTGAAGCAATAAGATTGACCTGCATCGGGGATAAGAGGCCTGATTGAAACACGCAAATTCAATAATTAACAGGTTTGGCCGAATACTTTTTCTCCATATAGGACATAGAGCGTCACCATATTTGGTTACTTCATGCAAAACTGTTTGATTGAATTCTCAAGTGTGCACCCTACTGGAATTCTCTAGTAACATACTTAGTGAATGCAAACAAATACGCTCACGATGTTGCCGGTTGACCACGCGATATATCTCAACAGCAAGTATATTTCCACCCAACAGAGACAAAGCAAAAAAGCCTTTAGGGTTATAGACTTAGATTATTTTGATAGCAGTAATCATAGGGAGACAATTAATGCAGAGAAATGAAGAATTATGGAAATTTGTTTAGTTTTCAAGTACTGTACAGACTGATGAAATTAAACAGCTGCTTTTAGACATCCATAATCAGTTAGTCTAACTTGAACACATTTTCCATTGATTTTTTCTTCTTTTTTTTTTTTTACAGAGAAATGATTGTCAGCTGTAATCACACACACACACATACAAAGGAACAAAGAACTAGCTAGGTCTGAAGCTGCGTCTGAACAACGTCCAAGCCTTTGTTTAAAATTTCTACACTGAAATTTGAAATGGATCCCTTCAGTAAGTGGCAAGGGCACAGAGAGGGAGAGAGAAAGAGAACGAGATGAAACATAACTGTGTAGGAGTAAAAAGAAAAAAGGGGTGAAAAAAAGGAGGCTAAGGTGCAGGGTGAAAGATAAGGCTACTGTACTGTACATGCAGCATGCATGCATTCGCAGCTCTGCTCTTTCACAGCTGCCTAAAAGATTTTTTTCTTCCCAAAATGTGTCTCGGTTAGCAACTCAACATCGAACAATGTATGTAGGAACTATCCTACATTCATTCCGGGACTCATACATACAGTACATTCCACGTGGTTGATACGGTTTTTGTTGTCAGTATACAGTTGTAAAGAAGTCATGATTATAATCTCTCTGGTGTCAGGCCAATCTACTCCAGCGTACAAATTAGGGATTAAAAGGTCTTTTGTTAACAGCACTGTACAAACAGAACTGATTTTAATTGAATGTTGAGGCTGAATTAGCAGAGGAAGCATCAAGTTCTTTGAAACATGAGGCGTTCGAGTCAATCCGGGATTTTGATTGTCCAGAATAAAATACCTTTTTTCAGTTATGAGATTAGAAATTTCCTTTATTTCTCTACGTAATCCCTTGCTACTGTACACTAAAGCACTTCTTTCAGTGTTTCACTAGCGCTTGGATACAATCTCAGTATTGATCGGACTTCCTGCTTCACGTCTGTACTGCTGGCCTCTCAGGAACATCTTTAAACGGCCCAAACAAACATGTTGAGGCTCAGGACTGCTAGCCAAGTTCCTGTAATGCGCAAGTGGTGTTCGTGAATGATTGCATGCACCGTTCCCACAGATCGATACATCTCTTCCGCAATTTGCAGACAAGGAATGTTTTTCAACGAAAGCCGCGAACCACCTCTGTCTAGGATCTTTGTTCACGGACGTACGACCTTCATTCATGTAAACTTCATTACAAGTACCGGTTTTGACTTGAACGTGGCATCTCTGGCATTTACCAAACATTTATGAGATTGGATCTCTGGCAACTGCCGGGTCCTTGAGCAGGCCCATAGGCCTGAAATGCTCGACTATGCAAATCACTTGTAGGTCCTTTGGGACAAAAGCATCTGCCAAATGAACAGAACATAAAGTAGTGGCCTTAAATTGGGTCTTAATCTTTTCTTAGCTTGAAGCGAGCAATAAAGACTCCATACATTTACTTTCTAGGTCCATCAAAGGTGCTTAATTGTTGTCCTTTCCCAGTGGGATCTCTGTTTAAAAGAAGAAATCTATATTAGCGCCTGGCAGCTCGATAGGACACGCCGAAATGGTCCTTCTAAGTAGTTCAGTTATGCAAATTCTCTACTTGAAATCTAATCAAAGGAGTCCGATCAGCTGGAAGCCACTGAATAGGATAGGTTGAGTAAAAGGATGTGTCATATATATCCTGAGAAAGACACTAAAAGCCAGTGTGTGTGTGTGTGTGTGAGAGCATGTGTCAGTGGATATGTGTGCGTATGTATAATGGCTAATTTCATTAAAGCAGACAGCCGCTGCACTCCTATCATCGGCGTGTCGCTTGTCACAGATCCTCCTTGCTCCTGCCTGGAACTAATTGCGCACTGCCGAACACTGTGAACCTACAAGCACCAGGCTCTCTGAAAGCAAAAGACAAAAGGTCCGTGTTCCAAAAATAGACACTGAGTAGCCACAGTAGTTTGGTACTTGATCCCTCCATCCGAGTTTCACTCCGGTGACCTTCACTGGGCTCACGGTTTTGTTGGCTACAGCTGGGAGAAAAAACTGAAGGGAGGAGAAATATTACGCCTCGGGCTCTGTTCATTTGGTCAGGAATCCGTTTTCTCATAGCACAATCAAAAGTCCCGGTGTTGGTGTATAAAGGCACATCTTGAAACACTTCATTACTTCTACATAATATATCGCAACTAATGACCTATTGACCTTGAAATTCGCCGTGATACAATTTTAAATTACATTATTTATTTATTTATTTCAAATAATCGAGTGCAAATGGTTTTTTTTTTATATATATATTTTTATTGGTATTTAACAACAACAAAACAAAAACAAACAAACAAAACAAAACAAAAAAAAAAACAGAGCCAGATCAATATACAGTCAACACCCACAGCAAAACTTTTAAAAACAAACAATAATCTGTTAATATGAGAGTGAACATGGAAAACAAGGGCAAAACAGTCCAGTAAAAGAAAACATAAAAGAAAGAGTCAAGGTTGTTCAAGTAAAYTCCACAAAGGGGCCCATATCCGCCAAAATAGTTCAGATTTGTTCTGTAAATCGTAAGTAAGCTTTTCCAATGGAAGAAGATTACCCACTTGTGCCAGACACATCTTTAAAGTTGGTACACGAGGTGATGACCATAAGATTAATATACATTTCTTTGCCAGGTAAGTAATGAAATTTAATAAACAATTTAAATCAGAAGGAAGATCTAGCGATATTTTACAATTTAACAGGTATATAGTTGGAGACGTAGTGAATTTTCTAACCAGTATTTTCTCAACCAAATCATGCACTTCATACCAAAAAGGTTTAATTTTCTTACACTCCCAGAATAGATGCATCAATGTTCCTGTTTCTGATTTACATTTAAAACAAAGCTGAGAAACATTTGGATACATTTTGTGGAGGCGTACAGGGGTGAGATATGTTCTATATATGAATTTGAAGTTTTGCTCATGCACAGAAAGTGAAGTTGATTTGTGAAAA
>QMIH01002056.1:18971-49452 GCA_003987875.1 Clarias batrachus
ATAAATTAAAAAATAAAATAAAATAAACAAAAATATAATAATAATAATAATAATTATTATTATTATTATTATAAAGAAAGAAAGAAAGAAAGAAAGAAAGAAAGAAAGAAAGGGAACTTTTTGTCCATTTGTAAATATAGATATATACATGAAGATGTCACTACATATAATCATACTAATATACTGTACCATAATGTCATTATAATCATTGTGAAGCACATGGTAACTCCAACCCTCTTCAGTCAAAAAACTTGTTTTTCCTGGAGGTTAGTCAAACTTCTCCATTACAATGTCAATTGTTTGTTTGTATTGTAGGAGTTTTAGTCATGTTACCCATTTAAAGTGAACTGTAAAAAGTTTACTTTGAAAAGGTGGTGAGGTAAACTAACAAATAAAAGATGAAAGATAAAAGATAACCTTACAGCTCCAAAGAGCATGGCCCTCAATAGAGGGCGTTTCCATTCAAGTGCCTCTGCTTACAGGATTATTTTTGTGTATATTTCACACCCTTCTGTGCTGTGCATTAAAATAACATGACATTGCCACTTTCACTGGCAGTTTCACTTAATGCCATGGTGGAAAAGACTAAAATCACAGGTGGATATTCCCCATTCTGTGAACATTAACTAAAGCGCTTGTCATCTATCTGCCATATTTATACACAATTGGCTGATCGGCAAGTGTACAGATGTTCCTATTAAAATGGCTAATGTAAAAAGTTATTTGTTCCGAATTCAAATTTTTAAAACCAGATGATATACTCACTTTTATTTAAAATGCTCTATTGACTTTATCTTGCACTAACCTGGGCAGAAAAGTCCAGAGACGGCTTGACAGTGAACGGATACTGCTGAAACTCCAAATTATATCTATCCATCGTAACAGAGACCCAAGCAGAGCAGTTGTATGTGACACCTATAGACCAAATACACTACATTAGTCAAACGCCTTTTACAGCAGCCTTTTAAGGTCATGCAGGTTTTGAAAACTATTGAGGAATGAATAGGCATTAATATTTATAAATCACAGATTCTACGTCTGTCTGTTCTACAGTAAATTACACTTATACTATAAACACTATATAAAATAAATACACATATAAAATCCGGTTGTCTGACTTTGTCCTGTCGTAAGGTTTTGATTCTGATCTTGCCTCTAATGTTGTTTGTACATCGACTGATTTTAACCACATCTCCGAATTCTGCTTTGGATTTGTTCTGCTTCTCAGTTAAACACTGTAACTGTGCTTGTATTCACCAGCTTCTCCTTGTTACATGACAGATTACTTCACCTACCATAAATGCAGTTGTCGACCCAAATCAGCATTTGGATAACATGAACACTTTCCTAAAGCTACGCACCCCGGCTATGTCCTCTGTCATGGCACCAGCGAAGGCTACAATAAGCACACTAACCTCACAACCTGATAAATATGCATTAGAAACCTTCGTGTGTAAAGATCTCGTGCTTCAATGCTCATTGTACTTTGCTAACCAAGAAGCCCTATAAGAACAGCAGAAAACGTCCTTGATCCTCAACATGTTTAGAGGCAAAGCAATATGCAGCCGCTATATGGACTCCATATCCATATATGGTGATTCCATATCAGTCCACAGAAAGGTTTTTAAGCATTTTTTGATTACCCTTTGTAGGGCAACGGGATGTTGGCAGGCTGTTGAATTAGAGAAGCAAAAAAAACAAAAAACAAAGACGCTTTGCTTCCACCATGATCAGCAGAATCAGAAAGTGGTCATCTTACCAGAAGCCTCAAACATCATCGAAATCACCAAAGGGAACTGCTGTCTGTTAYCAGAAAAACCCTGTTAAATTCATTTGAGTCTATCCAAAATAAATATACACTAACATAATTGTTCACCTGCCTTCACATGCATATGAGGTTGAGTAACATCCCATTCTTAATCCATAGGGATTGATATGACGTTGGCCCTGTCCCTTTGCAGCTACAACAGCTTCAACTCTTCTGGGTTCCATCATGAATTCATTTTCATTCCTCCAAAGGGACATGATTAAACTCCCCATTGTCATTTGAATATGCCTGGATGCATTTACATGATGCATGGCCAGGCGTTTTCATTCACTTATCATCCACAGTCCAATGGTCAAGTGAAACAAGCCAACCAAGACACATTATCCTAACAGTCCCAGGGTGGTTGGTCTATGGTTCTGCCGTGGTCAGTTATACCCAGAACTCTCTTCTCACTCATCCATGCAGTTAACTCTCCTTCAAAGTGTTCTTGGTTAGCAAACATTCTCTGTTCCCTTGGAATGCATGTTTTACTGCTGCCCCTGTAGTGTCAGGGGTAGCTCAGTGGTTAAGGCATTGGCCTACAGTTCGGAAGGTCCCAGGTTCAAGTCCCACTACCACCAAGTTGTCCCTGCTGGGCTCTTGAGCAAGGCCCTTAAYCCCAACTGCTCAGATGTATAATGAGATAAAAATGTAAGTCGCTCTGGATAAGGGCGTCTGCCAAATGCCTAGATGTAGATGTAGTGGATAAATGGTTCCTACTGAGCAACCATGTTTGGGAAAGAGCACAAAGATAGTTGGAGCACAAAAAACTTGTCAGTATCACCCAGTGGACTTTGAAAGCTTACAAAGATACAAGAAGCTCAATACCAGTACAGCAGTAGTAGGTCCATACAAAATCATCAAATAAATAGAATAACATGGCCTTTTTCTACAACAAATGTAATTTCATTTTAAATATCACACTTTATTAACTTAAATAATAATATTTACCAGTCAGCAACTCTGTGACCTGCACGGTAATGTTGATATAATCAGTGGGAACAAATTCTTCATAAACTAAAGATCTGTAATCAGGTGATTTCGGATACAGTGAAGATACATCAAAGCTTAATTCAGCTGTTCCATCAATCTGTGAGAGAAAGATACATTCATACAGTAACATCACACACATATACAGTACAGTATATTTACACATAGTATATACTGTATATTACATTTTGTTTTTGCATATTCATCACACTTAAATGATTGAGATCATCAAACAAATTTTTATATTACACAAAGATAATCCAAGTAATCTTTTATTTATCATAACAAATTAAACGATGATTTAATTTATCAAGGGAGAAAAGGCTGTCCAAACCTGCCTGGCCCTATGTGTAAAAGTAATTGCCCCTAACCCTAATAACTGGTTGTGCCACCCTTGGCGGCAACAACTGCAATCAAGCATTTGCAATAACTGGCAACCAATTGTCCACTTCGCTGAGGAGGAATTCTGTCCCACTCTTAAACTTTTTTTGAATTCAGCCTCATTGGAAGGATTTCTAGCATGAACAGCCTGTTTAAGGTCCTGCCACAGCAGACTTTGACGAGGCTAACACCTTAGTTTTTTGGAGCCACTCAGAAGTGGACTTGCTGGTGCGTTTTGGATCGTTGTCCTGCTGGATAATCCAAGTGCACTTGAGCTTGAGATCACAAACTGATGGCCAGATATTCTCTTTTAGGATTTTCTGATAGAGTTCAGATGGTCTGCAGCCCCAGATCATCACACTGACAGACTCTCCAGACAATTACTTTGTTTCTCATCTATTCTTGAGTTTCTTTAAATTCTGGCATGTTGTGTTGCATTTTTTTTTTTTTTAGATATTTTTCAGCTTAACCTTATCAGACAAGTGATTTCTTTATTTAACAGTTCTAGCAGTAATCAGGCCTTGATGTGGCAAGTAAAATTGAACTCAGCTTTTCACAAAAAGAGGACAATCACAGTTCTTTCATGATTTAGTAAGGGATATTTTCTCACACAGGGCCATGTAGGTTTGGACAGCAGCTTTTTTTCTCTTAATAAATAGGATTATCATTTAAAAACTGCATTTTGTATTTACTCTGGTTACCTTTGTTTGATTTTAAAATTTGTTTCAAAGTTCAGACAGTGGTGTATTTGCACATGCTTACCATTTTCAATTCTTCATAATATTTTGCTATACCACGGTGCCCATGAACATATACTACGTTCATTTTCCCAGCAACTGGATTTCCGTTAATATATCTGCAGTTTAATAAAAGAAACTTTAATGTTTTTTTTTCTTCCTAAACAGAATTTCAGAATAAAATATAGATTTTTTTTAATCTATATAAAAATATATAGATTATTTAATCTATATAAGACCAAAGCAACTAAGTGTAACTACATTACACATTTCTACACCAATCCTATCAATCATTTTGTCATGTTTTAATTATATTTTCATTATCTATTTTATCCTGTTTACTTCTGGATACCCAGAAACTCTGCTTGGAATTCTGTGCACACACACACACACACACACACTGAACTAGACACCAGTTCATCTTAACATCACACACACACACATGCACACGCACACACACACACACACACACACACACGCACACACACACACACACACATGCAGAAGAGTGTTCGTTCGGCACAGACAGTAATCTGAGCTCTTGTTGAAACCCAGTCATTTTAAGCTGAGAAGTGGCAATGGATCCTTTTGCACCACCATGYTTTCAGCCTTTTCCTTTTATAAAACACTTTTGAACAGCTTTGGAAAGGTGTGATAGTTATGGACAGTGGACTCACTGTGCAGTAACAGTGTATGACAGGTTTTCTTCATAGTAAAGTACATCAGGAGCCTTGAGTAGAACCTCAAATTTAGGCAAGACTGCGGCCACACATCAAGAAACACATATAATCAACACAAGGTATTTTCAGTTCACCATATCAACATTTTCATAATCAATTCATTATTATAAAATCTTACCGTAAGGACTGACAGTGAACATTTTTTCCTGAGTGACTCCCTGGAAACATGACAAAGATTTTCTTATTATTATTATTATTATTATTACTGTGTTGCACATATACAGAGTCATTAATTAGCTACAAACAAAAACAGACCCGTTAAAGTGAAGTTCAGCCAAATGCCTGAGGTCTGTTTCCATTAGTTTTTCACTTCAGCTACAGGACTCGGGTAGCTACCAAGTAACAGATGCTTATAACCTCCAGTTTAGCAGATCTTTCTTCCATTTGTTTCTTCTTTGTTTGTTTGTTACAGTATATTTTTGTTCATTTTTATTATAGACAACGGTGTAGGATATGATTTCCACATAAGTAAATCAACTCAATCCTAAAGAATCTGTTATTTATGCTTGCTAAATGGGTATCACTTGTAAGCTTGTAGATGTATATGCTTCATATGAGCTGAAAGAAAAATGAGTATATACAGTACTGTGCAAAAATCCTAAGCCACCCCACATTTCTTCATAATTTGTTTTTTAATTCAGACTTTTTGTTTTATTTCAATTTTTTTTTTTTTTGCTCTCAGTTTTGGCAGGTTTTTGGCTTTCATTTCAAGTCCAGACCCTGTACCTGAGAAGTTTTTTTGTTGTTTTTTGTTTGAGTAACTTTTGAATCATTTAAGCATAGCAACCATCTAACATAACGCATGAACTCATGAGAAACAGGTGCAGATGATATGGTGCAGTTGATCCGGCTGGTGATTAGTATACTGATGATGCTGAATGCCTAGTGGTTGGAACAGATGAGAGGGGAAATAAGAATGCTGCTTAGATTGTTACATAACCAATTTTTAAATTGTACTGTATCTTTAGGCAATTTGCAGCCATGTGTCACGAAAACATTTGTTCCTATTTCTTTTATCTACCTTACATAATGTAATCTAATTTAATATGAAKAAATGAGATGTGGTTTAAGACGTTTTATGCACTCTTGTATTAAACAAACGTTTAATGAAGTACCAGACCAACAGGATCAAGCAGTAACAGTACCATAAACTTAAGAAGGTCCACTAAATCTACTCACATTCACTGTAGCTATGATGCTCCACATCCCGAGAGGAGGGTTCTGAGAGAGCTGATACTCTTTATCTGTCTCCCCAAGTGATGTGTCAACAGCCAGCCACTGATGGATCAGATTCTGCCGGGAATCCTGATTGAAGATCAAGATTAGATTAATCTCATTTATAATGTGCATGTGTATCAAGACTACCATAAATCAACAACATCCTAGTCACTCGGACTCACCATTATGCCAATGTCTATCTGTTTGTTGCATGGCTTGCCGTTCGGGGTAAGAACAAGAGCACGGATTTTTACGGCTTGCCCTGGTTTGTATTTGGCTTTGTCAGTCTGGAGCAGGATTGACACATTTTTGGGGGAGTACTGCAGCAGGGTCGAATTCGAGAAGACCAAAGTCTCTCCAACATAACCTTTTACAATCACCTTAAAGGAGGACGAGGAGTTGGAATTTTCAGGGATCTGGAGATAGAGGGGGGGGGGTAATTAATAATAATAAATAAAATTGCTGTGCAGTAAGTAATGGAAAAAACATGACAGCGTGTGATCTTATAAGAAAATAATCAATAATGGCTGTGTGATCTGGAGCACACAGTCAATGCGATCCAGAATTTTTAGATTTTTCAATACTAGCACAGTGAAAAAAAAAAAAAAAACATTAAAAATCTCAAAACAGTTTACACATTTTAGTGTTTTCCACTGTCTTAATAGAACCCATGGTATATCTGACACTGGAGACCCCTTCCAGAAATGTCAAATTAATTTCTATCTCCAAAATATTTTACTACACCACAAAAAAAATCCCTTTAATGGATTTTATTATTATTATTATTATTATTATTTTATTTATTTATTAGACTTACAGTACATAATGTGAATGAACTGTTAGTATAGAAACAATAAGACATTAATATGTACTGTCAGGGATAACCCCTGAGGGCGCCTTGCGCCTAGAGACTCTTTTTGTTTTTTGTGTTTTTTGTTAGTTTTGAACTTCATTTCCCAACATGCATCTCAGTCAGGAGATGGGAACACTCACCTGAACCGAGGTAGCTCATTAGTTTGATTATTTATAGCCTGTTTAAGTTCTGTTTCTTTTGTCTTGCATCTGTTGGATTAGATCCGTGAAATGCTGGTTTGTTTGTTAGTTAGTTTGTTTCATACCAGTTTAGTTCCTAGTTCTTTGGTTAGTTTGTGTAGACTCTTATTTAGTTTGTTTTTCATGTTAAGTGTGGGTTTTTTTCTTTATTATTAAAAGAACATCAAACGTCTTAACCTCTGCATTTATGCCCCGCCTACACCACCGACTACACATCCCTGACTGTTCCAATGACATTAATGTATTCCTGGGTTTTGCCTTGTTGACATGTTTCTGCATGTAACAGCTAATCCACACTATAGATCTGACCAATCAGATTTTAAGATTTAGTAGTGTTTTGATAAGTTTACATTATTGCAGTTATTTTACAAGGCTTCAATTTGTGCTGCAAAATCTGACTGAACTGATATTTTATATAATCAAGATAAAAAGTAATGGCCCTAAACCCGAACTTTGTGGGATACCATTTAAACTATAAATGGTCTAGTCTGCTTTCTTTTCTAAATCTTTCTGAGAAAGTCTGGTAATACTTTAGATTTATTATGTTTAAATCTGACTGATTATATTTTCAATGTCATCTCAGAAATATTCTAAAAATATCTAGAAATAAATATACTCACATGAGGCAGCACTTGCAGTTTAGTGGATCCTTCAACAAAATGCACAGAAAGAGATTAATTATTATTATTATTATTATTATTATTATTATTATTATTATTATACTCAGACTGGATTTGTACATTGCTTCTACTTTAAGTCTTTTACCTCCTTTAATAGTGCTCTGAGCCTGGCCGAGGCTTTGATTCCCTTGGAATATCTCAGAGGTAACTAAAACTGATGACTTAGTAAGTATGGTGATGGATAGTGTAGTTGGAACACCAAAACGTACCACTCTGGGCACTGAGATCAAATAGGAAGGGCTCTGAAGTAGGTTAGGACTGTAAATTACACAAGTACAATGAGGATAAAATCAACAGTCAACAAATCAGGTTTAACCATCATAGTGTAATATTTTGTATATCATAGGGTGATTAGGTGAAAATATATCAACATAAATCAGAGTCTGAGTTGTACTTACAGATATGAGGATGTTTTTTATATGTATTTAACCAAAGCAGAAGTAAATAATTAAATACTGCACCTTGGTCTGTTTTGTGCTCCACAAAGAACTGTGAAAATTCCAATCAGTATGAAAATGCGAAACTGGTCCATTTGTACGTCTTAGTCTCATCTGTTCTCTCTGTGGTTAGGAAAATCAGGAAGTATTGTTTGTCTTAAATAAAGCATTGACACATGATCTTTTTTAATCCAAAGGAAAAGGGCTGTCCTTTCAAACAACAAGACAATATCACTGGGACACTTCTATGAACCTAGTATAGTGTGGTTAGCAGGGCCGCCCCTGGTGGGGTGGGTGTTATGTGGGAGGATATTGCAGTACATAGGTGCTGTTCTTTGTGTTTTTTTTCTTTTGTTTGTGTATTTACTGGCGTGACAACACCCCCTTCCTCATGTCTCACATTCTCGAAAGTTTCCCTGATTTTCTATAGCGGTAAATGGAGGATATAAGTTCATTAATGGGAAATAGAATCATGGAACAAAGATTTTGAATGATTTTGCGTAAAATCTTACACTTTACAAATAATATTAATGATAATACTAATTTTGTTTGTTTTGTTTTTTTTGTTTGATAGATTTATTTATTTATTTATTTTTATTTATTTTTTTGCTCTTTGGTGATCTTCTGGTTAACTCCTAGAGCCTCAGTTTCACCATAAAAGGGGTTGTAAAAAACAATTTTTTGTTTGTTGCGTCAACATAATTTACATATACTTGTAATATATAGTTTGCATATACTGTACCTTTTACATGTATCTATAATGAAATACAATTAAATGTATCTATAATGATATTTTCCAACAATTTTGTTCATCATTTTGACAGGCCACAAATGAATGTGAAATTTTATAAAATAAAAGTCTGAAATAAGGCACTTAGACTGACTTCAAGATTCTTATACAAAAGAATATTGCACAATTCCTTCAGAGTAGGTCATAAAATACATAAGCAAATGCACAATAGTCACAAATAGGGTCACAAATACCTATTTGTGWTTYGTGATAATGAGAGGGTATGAAAATGTAATGGAATGTAAATATGTTGAGGAATAAGTAAGTAATTGCACAAAAGTGCAGCATAGGGATCTGCATATGATGAGAGGGTAATAAGGTGCAATGGAATGTAAACATGTTATATACGCTATGTATATAGAGTATGTTGTGGCCACGACTTACGGAGGTGTGGGAACAAAATATTATAATGCATGGACATGAGACATTATGTTGTGGCCATGACCTAAGGATGTGTGGTAATGAGATCATTCATGTACCAGATATGAGAGGATGATTGTTGTTTTGGAGTTATGCCAGTCTCAGTGAGTAAAAAAATTCAACAACAAAAAAAAATTCAAATTTTATTTGTCACATACACAGTCATACACAGTACGATATGCAAACTTAATGATGGTGGTCGAGCTGATAGTGGCCACACAGTCATGCATGTACAGAGAGTACAGCAGGGGGCTCAGAACACAACCCTGTGGGGCTCCAGTGCTGAGAGTAAGAGAGGCTGAGACGTGTCCACCCATCCTTACTGCCTGTGGTCTCCCAGTTAGGAAATTAGAGATCCACTGACACAGAGATGAGCTGTGTCCCAGGTGCTCCAGCTTGGTGGTGAGTGTAGAGGGAATTATGGTATTAAATGCTGAGCTGTAGTCGATGAAAAGCATTTTAACATAATTCCCCCTTCTAGTGTCCAGGTGAGTGAGTGGTGTGTAGAGGAGATGAGAGATGGCATCATCTGTAAATAAAGGTAATCATCCATCTGTACTAACTATAGTATAATCATCCATCTATATAGTATAATCATAATCGAAATCGATTTTAATTTACAAGACACTTTGTGACCACAACATAGTATCTCATGGCCATGCACCATACCTTTTTGTTCCCATGCCTTAGAAGGCAAGGCAAGGCAAGTTTATTTGTATACAACATTTCATACACAATGGTAATTCAAAGTGCTTTACATAAAAGGGAAGAAAGTAATGATAACATGAAATAGAAAACCATGGCAATAAAACCTTTTAAAGAAAATTTTAAAACTTGATTTAAAATAAAAATAAAACAGTTAAAATATTAGATAAACATAAAATAGCAGTCAGTTCGGACGTTAGCACAGTGCTCATTCAATAAATGCACAGCTAAACAGACGAGTTTTAAATCTAGATTTAAATGTGACTAATGTGTTTGCACATCTGATCTGTTCTGGAAGCCGGTTCCAACTGCAGGCAGCATAATAGCTAAAGGCGGACTCCCCTTGTTTTGTGTGAACCCTTGGTATTTCTAACTGATTCGATCCTAATGATCTGAGTGGTCTGTTAGGTTTATATTCAGTGAACATATCTGCAATGTATTTAGGTCCTAGGCCATTGAGTGATTTATAAATGAGTAAAAGTACTTTAAAATCTATCCTGAATGTTACAGGGAGCCAGTGTAAGGACCTGAGGACTGGTGTGATCTGCTCAGATTTCCTGGTTGTAGTCAGAAATCTGGCAGCAGCGTTCTGGATGAAATGTAGCTGTCGAATGGTCTTTTTGGGGAAGGCAGGAGAGGTGACCTTTACAATAATCCACCCTGCTGGAAGTAAGTCAGTAAGTCAAGGCTACAGAATGTCACCACTACCCTGAATAGTGCCTCCCTATTCTAAAAAAAAAAAAAAAAAACTCTTCACATTGCCTTCTACTCTCCATCACACCATATCTAGCATCTGCATCTTCTGCAGTTCTTCAGACCTCCCGGCAGATGGCGGGCTTTCGGAAACGGCGTCCTTTTGTGTGACGTAGAGTAGAGAAGAAGAGCTCAGGGGTCAAACTTGGTTCTGGGATTTTGTTTATTTTATTTTTTTCCAGTTTTAAAGGGCAGAAATGACGACGCTGCGTGCTTTTAATTGCGATGACCTTTTCAAGTTTAATAACATGTGAGTAGGATTAGTCTTACAGCACGTGGTGTTGTTATTCAGTGTGCTAAGTGTGTAGCTAGCTCGTTTAATGCTAGCTCAGGGTGAGGCTGCTACATACTGTTACATATTACATAGTTTTCAAGAGGGAGTCGTTTGTGATTCATTCACAGTGCTGCTGCTAAATGTAAACAGCCATGCTACCTTTTAACTTTAGCCAATACCATTCTAGTAGTTGTTGTAGTAATAATAATAATAGTAATACACTCTATATGCTCTCTATATGTATATGCTCTCTATATGTATGTGATATTTTCTCTTCCTGCAGAAATCTGGACCCATTGACGGAGACTGTATCCTTTTCCTTCTTCAATCTGCACTCCTCTCTGAAAATGCTGATGTGTTAATGTGTTAGCCTGAGCATCTTGTTTACTCTCCATCCTTAACCGTGTGCTTTCCAGTATGGCATTCCCTTTTACCTGCAGTACCTGGCACACTGGCCAGAGTATTTCATCGTGGCCGAAGCACCGGGTGGCGAGCTGATGGGCTACAGTGAGTCACTGTATTTTAACCATGAACTTAAAGGCAAACAGTTGGCGTTCAAGTCAAACATTTTTACGGAATTCGGCAGACACCTTCATCCAGAGCGCGTTATACTTTACCTCATTATGCATTTGAGCAATTGAGGAATAAGGGCCTTGCTCTCCGGCCCAAGAGTGACACCATGGTGGTGTTGGGGTTTGAACCTGGAACCTTCCGATCAGTAATCCAACATCTTAATCACTGAGCTTAACTTAACCCCCTGACCCAAACCAGGAATTGTGATTTTGAAAAATAATAGAAGAGTTATTTCTCTATATAATCCACTGCCACAGTAATGCACGTATCCCAGTKTTTCACTACTGCTTTGATACCACCAAGATCGAATTTTTTTTTTGTTCAGTTTGCTGGAGACATGATCAGACTGCCTGCTTCTCATCTGAAATGCTGTCCTCCCAGGAATTCCTTTCATTACTGGCTAGGAGTGAGGTCAGGACTGTACAGTGGATGTGGCAATACCTCCCAGCCGAGTTTCTGTAATGTGCAAGCGGAGTTTGTAAATGAATGTTCACGCACACACTGATGCGTCTCTTCCGTATATTGTTTACAAGTTACCTGTTGATTTTCAAGGGTTATCAGGCGTTCCAGTCATTGCACATCCAGTGGCACAAGTCCTAGGTTTGATGTGAACGCCCCTCGTATTGTTCTGGTTGAAGAAGCTTAACAGGCATTTGGATGTTAAGTACTGATGTGGAATTATTTTTATTTTTTATTTTTATTTTAGTTCAGCATAACTGCAAATATACTGACATATTAAGTCCAAGTTGTTGTTGTTGTTATTTACAGACATGCTTGTTTTGAAGTTGGTAATGTTTGAAATAAACCCATTCTCAATTCGAGTGGGCATTCAAACAGGCTAATAACTATAAGAACTCCGACAGTATAATAGCTTTAGTAATAGCTGTGATTTTTTTTTTTTTTTTTTTAACTAATCACTCTGATAATGACCGCTTGAAACGATTGTGATTTTACTCTTATTTTACTTTTGCTTTGACAGTCATGGGGAAGGCCGAGGGCTCTGTGGCACGGGAGGAGTGGCACGGCCACGTCACTGCTCTGTCGGTGGCTCCCGAGTTCAGACGGCTGGGTTTGGCTGCCCGACTCATGGACATGCTGGAGGAGATCTCAGAAAGGTACAGTTTTCTTTTGGGAACCCTGAAAAACAAAATCATTATTAAATTATGAATTTAAAAAGAGTGAAAGAGAGAGAGGTTGGTGAGGGAACAACTGTTTTTTTAATGAGAAAAGCAAAAAACAAAAGACTTTTTGACACTTTCCCTCCATGCCAGCAGAGGTCACCATTGCCAGGTGTAGTATTACAAGGGTAACAGCTTCAGCCTATGCTTTTATTGGAAAATGACTCCTTGCTTAAATGCATGAAAATAACATATTTTACAAATATTGAAACACACATTCAGCACATCAATCAGCCATAAATTTAAATCCACTGACCGGTGAACTGAATAACATKGATTGGTGCCAGACATCAGAGCAGTTAGGCTCCAGGCTTCCTGTGACCCTGTATAGCATATCTCTTTAAGTCTCATTAGTGTATATGCAGTATATAAAAATGATAATTATAATAATCAATGTCCAGGATGACGGATCTGTGTGTCTCTCTCTCATAGGAAAGGAGGCTTCTTTGTTGACCTCTTTGTGCGTGTCTCCAATCAAGTTGCTGTGAACATGTACAAACAGCTCGGTTACAGCGTCTACAGAACGGTGATCGAATATTACTCGGCCAGCAACGGAGAGCCGGATGAAGATGCCTACGGTAAAAAAAATAAAAACAAAGTTCAGTTTAATATTGTAATTATACATCGTTACATATATTTGAACCAATGGCACCTTCTTATAAACTTCATCACTGTGATTGCTTTCACAGATATGAGGAAAGCCTTATCGAGAGACACCGAGAAGAAGTCCATAATTCCTCTCCCGCACCCGGTCCGCCCGGAAGACATTGAATAACACTAAACAGTGGCTCTCTGACTCGCTCACTTACCCCATATTGGGAAAATAAAGATGCAAGATCTGTCAAGTTTAGTTTACTGCAAATCAATAATTAGTCATCAGAGGGTCACTGCTTTGTAAATGTTATTTATAAAAATAAAAAAAAGCTATAGCTGTTTGATTATTTCTGCACCATTCTGTCCAAAAATTAAATAAAACACAATTTACCTTCATTCTGAGTGTCTCAGATCACTGGTGTGTCTGCTGTTAGTTTAATCTGTAGGACGGAGTGTCCGAGGAACTAGAGGGAGAAAAATGACTGCATTTCATTTGGTGTGTACCAGCTATGTTTAAATGCTGGCCTTAGTTTTACAAGGTGGAATTTTTAGCATGCAGTTAGTCTTTGCAGAATCAGGAACACACAGGTTAATGTAAAAATCTCAGCTCTCATATAACCCCTTATTACTACAGTCATCTCTACAGCTGAATGTTTTTTACTGACCGTGCAAACAAAGACTATTTAATGTAGTGATTTTTCTCCAGTTTCATACTCATTCAGAATAAAGGTTCAGCAAGGGAGTTCAMCTACAGGAAGTGGAGTGTAAACGTTACCAGAACTGGTTGACTTGCGGCAGGATGGTTATGGCTCGGTCCCAGATGTTGCGGGCGTGATTAACCTGCCGGCTCTTCATCTCCATTTCTGCATATTTCACCCACAGCGTGACATTGCGGTGATGAACGTATGTGATGTATCGGTGTGACGTACGGTGATGCTCACTCGTAGATGGACCGAGCTCTTTAAACAAAGCAGCAGAACATTTAACCTGAATTCATTCAACTCAGCATCATCATTAATATATATGCAGCATGGTATACCTTTAAATTTACTTTAGACTCCTCCCATTGTGCGTACTTGATCCAGCTGCTTATGACAGTCCTGTTTTTTTTGTTTTTCCAAATATTGTCTTCAAATCTCTGCAGAGCAAATCACCAATGTTGAACATGAGGATGATGAGGCAAAGGAAGAAAACACCTGTCTATACACCCTTTTAAATATGACCTTATAAAGGTCAGCCTTACCTTTTATATTGTTCCCCCTTGGGGCACCAAAACAGCAATGACTTGCTCTGACCCAGTTGTCTAGCCATCATAAGTCGGCCCTTTAAGTCATTAAAATTTTCATGTTTTCCCATTTTCTCTGTTTCCAACATATCAAAATTCACTAGCTGCCTAATGTTGTATCCCAGCCACTTCCAGGTGGCATTGCAATGAGATATTATATTCGTAGCTGCTGTGACAGCTGAAGGACTGGGTCAGAGAAACTCCAAAAACTGCAGCTCTTGTGGCATGTTCCTGGCCTGCAGTGTTTAGGACATACCAAAAGTTATCCAATAAAGAAAACCGGAGAACTGCCGACAGGGTCATGGGTGGCCAAGGCTCACCGATGCACATGCGGAGAGAATGCAGTAGCTAGAAGAGCTACTGTAGCTCAAACTGAGGACAAGGTTAATGCAGATGCTCGGCAGAAAACGGTGCATACGTGCTACTAATAGTGCAAAACCTCGCTCATTTATCAAGTTAAAACGCATCTTGTAAAACACTCACAGACCAAATTACTCACTATCCAAGGTTTTAATGTAGTACTACCCAATATTAAGCAGATGGTCATAATCTTATGGCCGGCTAAATTGTGTGTACATTTACATTTGTCGCCTTCTCTGAATTGGACTAGGCTTACATAGGTACTTTATAACTTTGTGAATGTCCTTGCTCACTGGAGAAGCTCCAAATGCAGTGGCTAAGAGTGAGAGAGGGTACTGGTTCTTTACTGTTATCTTGTTTAGCCTTCTGTAATTAATACATGGGCAAAAAGATTCATCTTTTTTTATCAACAGCAAAGAATCCAGCCCCCAGGAGGGATGAGCAGGGATGAATGATACAAGTTATATACTTGTTCATTCCCTCTGGTTCTTTAGCCGTAAGAGAATTCGGGGGTTGAGGATGTCACATGGTCGATAAGGGGGAAGAGAAAGAGCGCGATTTGCTAAAGGCCTATTTGAGATCATGGTATTCCATGGGTACAGGGGACAGTACAGGAAGTTCACCCATAACAACGGGATTGAGATGTTGAGCAACAGCAGCTTGCAGGCATGAAGTTGAGCATGAAGGGCTCCACCCTGTGATCAGGTTCCTTCCCTGTCGCTTTTTGGATTGTGAAGGGATAACCAGGAAAGACCTAGCTCTATGGTTGAGTACCTTTCCATGATGAAGAGGAAAGTCTCCTCAGTGTGATGGCCTGAAACTCTCTGACTTAAAGCAGGAGTGATAGATGGGAGGGAGCTCCCACTAGGACTTGGACTTTGAGAGGTAGAAAAGTGGTGTCTAAGAGCTTTGGCCATGAAGGGGTTGATCAGGTACCGGTCAGAACCTGAACTGAGCCTGTTTTTTTATGGACAAGAAATACAAGATGTAAGCAAGGTTGGTCTGAGAGACTTTCTGAAGTCTTGCCCTCTAGTGCTCATACTGAAAGGCCCCTTCTTTTGAAGGGCAGTCCGTGAGCATGTGACCCAACTTTTTGCAGAAGAAACCGGATCCTTCCACCCGATGGTGTCGCCACTCCTCCAACAAGATGCAGGTTCTGTCCAGACACATTGGTTTCTTCTGCTCATTTAGTCGTGGAGGAGGGGACACATACGTTCTCCCGAGTGGTGACTTCCTGATGGAGGCACGAGTCCAACCGAACTGCCAGAAGCTCGTGGAGCAATGTGGGAATTTCCAGGTAGACCAGCTTGCCCTTGACTGCTTTCAACAGGATTTCAGACAACAGTTTGGACAAGGCTTGGTCTTTCCAACCACCATAAAGTGCCAGTGTCCGGAACTCTCTTGATGAAGCTTTAGTAGTTTGCTCCTAGCCTCTCTGCCATAGAAAAAAGCAATCAATCACCCTGCTCATTTTCCACATTACCAAAGTTATGACATATGGCACCTTTGGAGCATTCTGAGGAGAAGGTGGAGGCCTGTGATTTAAAACTCGAGGAACATTGGGAGAGAAATGAGTGGCTGTTATGTCCGTACGGCAATAAGTATTGTTGGTGGGGCAGGAATGCATGGTATGTGTGGTATAGGCCTTGCATCAGGCTTCGTGGGAACAGCTACTTCCAATCAATTTTAATGTCACAAACTTCAAAGTAGGCAAAACAATACATCTCATATGATTCAGTAAGGATAACTTTTTTCTGCACTTTCCCATCCTCATTTTTCCCTTTTCCCTTTGTAGGCTTTAAACATAATTTTCCTGCATCTATTTSTAGCCAAGCCCAAGTTTTTGAAGAAGCCCAAGTTCTAAAGAGATTATCAGGTAAAAATTGAAAATGCAATACAGTATTTTAGACGATTTTTTAATTTCTGAAAGAAACAGTCTTATTTTAATTTGTTCTGCCTGTCATGCTTTTATGTATTTAGTCTTGAATAAGCCAGACTTCTCTATAGTCATCCAGTTAAGGGCAGTTTAAATCTTGTTTGGGGCAGCGAGAATTACATTTCCACCATGGCAATGTCTTCCTGTTTCCATTCCGAGCCTTTGCATTGAGTTCTGCAATCAGATAAAGTTAGATTTTACATTGTGGGAACATTAAAAGGGTTTGCACAAAGCAGACATGAAGCATGATGTCTCTGTCCTCTTCATCCCAACCAGAACTGTGTTCAATGCCATCACAGAGCTGGAATACATCTGCCTCGTCACACCCTACAGCCGCAGAATTGGTAAGAGAATCGTGCAGTACTCAACTTATACATTTGCTGCATTACAGTACTTTTATCCAAAGATGTTTAGATCTAAACTAATGTTTTAATGCAAGCCTTTTTTGTTTTGTACTGTAAAACAATAATTTAAATGTATACAGTAACGTTAGCTATTATTTGAACATGGAAAGCTTTTATTCATGAACGTTCAATCAATTTGTTTTCTTCATTATACTGAACAATAAAACTAATAATATGCATTAATATATAATATGCAATAATATATTTTTGCACATATAAAACATTTTTGCACATATACCTGTCACTACTGCTGTGGAAATTTCACGCTGCCGATATTAAATATTTATTTAATTTATTAAAGATGTACAGAGTTTTATTTCTTTTTTACAGATTACTAGCCTATATAACACTATGGCTTTCTTGATTAACAAACATTTTAATTGTTGTGTCCTATTAATATGGTGTCGTCCTTAATAATAAACTTCACAGTAGGCAAAATAAATATATAATCCTTAATATAAATATAGGATTATATAATATATTTTAATATGTAAATCCTTTTTTGAGCTAAATTTCTTTCACCCATTAGATGCACTGACTAATGGGAAATTTTTCATTCCCTTTTCCAGGGAAGTGAAGACCCATCGTTCAGTTTTTCCCTACACTGTTCTCAGTTCCCTTTGAACTGAAAATTTTCACTCCCTACTTCTATACTTCGCAGGGCGAGTGACACCAATACTGCAGACATCTTTTTGACTCTACGTCAATCCGGATCCAGCATTTTTTTTTTTTTTTAAATGATTGGACTTCATACCAAATATTGCTTGTAGTATATATAACTTCATAAAATTACACATTATTCTAACTACCATAGTCATACATCATATATATATATATATATATATATATATATATATACACACTTGTATATATTTATATATTATGGTCACTAAGACATATTTTAAAAAATTTAGGTCATTAAGACACCAAATTTCACTTCAGTCCAGACTTTTCCCACCACTGTAATTTCTCCATGTTATGTACCTCATAGCTTTACTAATTTACTATATTAATATATATATTTAAAAAGACACTCAAATGTTCAGGCTTACTTTTAGCAAATTTTATAAATAGAAGGGATTACAAAGCAATCATTTTTCCATTTTATTTTATTATAAAAGAATAGTGCGCACAGTTTCCGAGGCGATAAAAGGGCCCCAATAGTCATTTCAATTTTAGCTCTCCTCTGGAGGATTTATTTTCTCCTCTGTTTTGTCTCCAGTTTCCTCCTCCTCACTTTCACTCTCACTGCTGCTGTCGCTGTCATCCTGATCGTCATACACATTCTCTTTAGGCTCCTGTGTTTCTCCGGTATCCTCCTGCTCGTCTCTTGACGGAGTGGCTTTGTCGTCCTCATCCTTTTCTGTCTCTTCTTCCTCCTGAGGCTCGTCCTGCTGTTGCTGCTGCTTCTTCCACATCTTGGCCATGGCCAAAAGTTTGAGGTTGGGTTGGTTGGCGGCATCCTCTGGGAAGATGTAGTCGTAATACTCCTCCCATCCTGCGTCCGACTGGAGAACAAATAGAGACATGGGTGTTGGGGGTTAGGTATTGGGAGCTGCTGTTTAAAATGTTCTATTGATTGTGTAGTATTGTTTGTTTATTTTTCTATTTATAGCTGTAAAAAATGAAGTAATTATTAGCTATCTATCGGAGCCGCCTTATTGATAACGTATCGTCTGATGTTTGTAATATGAAAATTTGTGATGTTACATTGCAGCCTATTTCTCCTCCTACTCACCCCATCCTCTGCCGTGAGCTTCCTCCTCTTCTTCACCTTCTCGGGCATGAGCTTTTTCACTCTGTCGTTGTTGGTCACCGTGCCAAACTCCTGCTCGAAATCCTTCCAGGCCTCGAGAAGCATAAGCCTCTCCTCCTTCTCCTCGCATGTGCGCAGGCCACGGTTAGCTTCCTCATAGACCTGCCTGCACCGCTGCAGTCGCTCCTCGCCTTCAATCGACAGCTCAAACTGAGCGTAACTGATCCATACCTGCACACAACAGACAGTCTTACTTATCTCTGTGCACATAAACAGACTGTACACTGAAGTGGGTCTTAATTTTTACAGGAGTTACTTATCGTGTCGGCTTCAGAGCGTTCAGAGAGATAATCCTACCTTGACGTGTTGTGTGCGTTGCAAGAGCCTCTTATAAAGTCCGCGCGTGTTCTCGTACTCCTCCTGCTCGATTTCAAAGTCAATATATGACTTCCAGAGCACCTGCAGATTTTCATTAGAAACACTGAATTAGCAATCACAGGAAACTCCAGCTGAAATTTAAAGGACGATTTAAAGGGCAGGTGTTATACCTCAGGCATGTCGAGACGAGGCTGACTGATGGCCAGCTCGAATATGGCCCGCGCTCTTTCTGCGTCTCCCAGGATCGTCTCCAGCTCTGCAAACTTGATCCAGGTGGTGCAGTTCTCCGGGCTGAACTCCAGGTACTTCTCATACAGCTTCCTGCAGCGGTCAAACTCTCTGAGCTGCAGCTCCAGCTCGATGTAGCCCTTAAACAATTTGTTTTTCGGGCATTTCCCAATGCCTGTGCCCTGTGATTACAAAGTCAAAAATGTATCAGACTGCAATTTCAAAAAGCTTAATCCTTTACTCTAAGGGGTGTTGAAATTTACCAGGCCTCGTCTAGCATTCTGCAGGTTCTTCTGGCGAACTTCAAACTGGCCGTAGAGCAGCCAGATTTTAGCGAAGGTGAACTAGGAACGAGATTGAAAGAAGACGATATAGATAAATAGGTATGCTGCAAGCACTTACAAACTAAAACTAAAACTATAAATGGATAATGGATAATATTCAATAATGAATAAAAAGAAAATGTAAGCATTCTGTGATATATATGGAATAACACTGTTCATTAAGACTTTAATACCGACTACAGTTAAACCTTGGATTGTGAGCATAATTCGTTCCGGTAAAGCAAATTTCCCCATAAGAAATAATGGAAACAAATGATTCATTCCACAGCCCGAAAATATTCATATAAAAATGATTAATACAAAATATGAAGTAAAAATAAAACTAATTAACCTGCACTTTACATTTGAAAAGAATCGTAGCTAGTGGAAGGAGAATGAGACAGAAGAGAAAGAATAAGAAGGGGAGCTTCTTGTGTAGGACCACTTTCACACACACACTAACAGAATCATTGCTGTCTGACTCACTGGAAACATTTTCTTTCTGTGCGACTTTAACAAGAAACCTATCTAATGACACTTGGTTTGGCCTCCTTTTGGTGATTTTACGGCAATAATTTTAGTTGTCATGTACAAAAGATTTTTAAATGCTTTATGCGCACCCACGTGGTCACGATGTTACAGTAAACAGTACACGTGCACATGGATGTCGACATCGGAGCATGGGAGACAATTACCCACAATCCGACAGCACGAGAGAGAAGAACCATTGGCTCAATTGTGATCACGTGATGCTCGGCAGACACGGTGCATACGTGCTACTAATAGTGCAAAACCTCGCTCGTTTATCAAGTTAAAACGCATCTTGTAAAACACTCACAGACCAAATTACTCACTATCCAAGGTTTTAATGTAGTACTATTTGGCGATATGTAATATTTTAAGTTGTACCTTTTTGTGAGGGATGAGCTCCAGACATGCCCGATACACTTGCCTAGTTCTTTCAGGATCCTGTCACAGAACCAAATCAGCAATGTGACCAAAACTTTCACTGTACAACACAGAATTAAAGCTCAGTAAACAGCACCTTTGCTCAGTGTCGAGTCTGACCTTAACTTCCAGCTCTTCATAGAGAGCGTAGTTGATCCACAGGTAAATGTAGCGTCTCCAGTGTCTCTTCTCTGTGATGGGGGGAACGTTGGCGATGGCTCGTTCATACACCTCTCGGACCGTGTCGGCGTCTGCGTCGCTCTCCACCAGCCGCAAATAATCGAACCAGGCGTCGTAGTTGTGTGGGTTCGCCTTAAATAACACACAGTGCCAAAAGACAGTGAAATGTTTAATTAATAATATTTTTTTGCAATTTCATGCTTTAAAAGGAACAATTTTAATTTACATTTATGATTTTATATGTTTCTAGACTAGGGACATAACCCCTTCAAACAAACTTTTTATTTGAATAAAACAAGTTTTACTTTTTATTTGAATAAAACAAGTTTTATAAAACAAGTTTTATTTATTTGAATAAAACAAGTTTTATTTAACAAGACTATTTTATGATATTTTACCTTAACCTCCTCCTCATACTGAAATCTTCTCTTGCTGACGATGACGTCCTCGATTCCTCTCCTGTCTCCAAATCTTTTCTCAAACACCGTGTAGTTCTTAAAAAGTTCCTGGGCCTGATGTTTGGGGATTCTGTCCAGGGCATACTTATAGATCACCCGAACACGCTCAAACTGGAAGAGACACACACACACCATGTGTGAAAATGGGTAACACGAACTTTGCATGGCGAAGTAATCATTATCTTCATTGTCTTACTTTGAGACCTATAAGAGGCAATATTCACAAGTGATTTTGTACACAGAGATTTGAGAAAGAATTACCTCTTTCTGTTTCTCCTCGAATTTAGCAAAAGCCACGAAGAGGTTTTCATCGATGTGTTCCTCACCGAAGAACTCAACAGCCCTCTCGTAAATCTTTCTGCCATGAGCAATATAACCATGTTTATCTTCAAAGCGGGCGTATTTGATCCAGTTCTTCACCACAGGGTGGACGATCACAAGTGCACAGAAGTTAAGGACACCAACTTGTTAAAGGACCAATAAATATAACTAATAATACAAGAAAAGAGTATAAGGCTTATTAAGGATATCATCATCTATTATTTTAAGCCATTTTTTAAGAAACAATGTGTAGTTTTACTCAATACTTAGTTGGTACTGCATTCTCTGAAAACCTAATAAAATTACCTGCTATGTAGTGTAAAACTTCATTAATAACTGCGTGGCATGAAGTGTGTAATTCCAAAGTTGAAAGATAAGCAATGATATTACCTAATTAAAAATTATTATTAACCAGGTAACCATATTTTATGGTTATTAATAATAATAATAATAATTCCTCATAAAAAATACTCTATGTGATACAGATATGGAGATTATAGAATTTTTTTTCCCTTTTTTGTGTCAATTCATGTACTGAATGTTAGTTTTTACTTTTACAGTAATTTACATGCACCGGTCGATCAGCCAGTGACCGGAAATGGCCGGTTTTCAGCTTGATCTGCTATGACTGATCAGAGTCTGACATAACTGATTCTGTGCTGATTGCACGAGTTTCCAGTCGTGCAACAGGAACACAATTTCATGACGTTACCATATCAAAACTTACACAGATTAAAAGCCTCTGGTCCGACTCCAGAGTTTCTAAATACCAGGAGCGCTAGTTAGTCTCAAAACATGTTACAACCCGCATCCACATGCTCGCAACTGCTCAAGACTTTGGAGGCACTTGCAGAAGTAAAACATCAATATTTCGTTATAATCCTACAAGAGGTATGCTCTAAACTATCCCATGTGGTAGGAGTAAATAGCTTGCTAAGTTTGTTTGGAAATCAACCACTCCATGCAGTCTGGTAAGGATATATCGCTCATAAATGCAGCGAGCTTTCTCCACCTCCTTATAACGCAGCTCAAAGTTGATGTAAGAGTGCCAGGCCTGCTCTTCTGGCTCCCACTCCATCCAGCGCTCAAACACCTGCCTGCAGCCTGCTACGTTCCCCAGCATCTCCTCCATRTAGGTGTATTTGTACCTGTAAACACATTCAGATCAGCACCAGGTCAATCCTATTACACAGAGATGATGAGCAACGGAGTTCAACTACAGGAAGTGGAGTGTAAGCGTTACCAGAACTGGTTGACTCGAGGCAGGATGGTTATGGCTCGGTCCCAGATGTTGCGGGCGTGATTAACCTGTCGGCTCTTCATCTCCATTTCTGCGTATTTCAGCCACAGCGTGACATTGCGGTGATCCACGTCCAGCGCTCGCTCGTAGATGGACCGAGCTCTTTAAACAAAGTAGCAGAAAACATTTTTAAAAAATTATTTTAAAAAAGGTAAACCTGAATTCATTCAACTCAGCATCATCATTAATATATATGCAGCATGGTATACCTTTAAATTTACTTTAGACTCCTCCCATTGTGCGTACTTTATCCAGTTACTTATGACAGTCCTGTTTTTTCTGATATTATCTTCAAATCCCTGTAGAGCAAATCACCAATGTTGAACATGAGGATAATAAGGTAAAGGAGACACTGGTCTATAAAACCAAATAAGTTGTATTACCTTGCGTTTCCGCAACTTGTAATCGTTCAACTCCTCTTCATCAGTGATCTTCTGTTTGGGTGGAGGGGGGAGTAGCTCGAGTTCTCTCTCCTTGGCTTCTCGGAGCAGCTGTTCGGCTGTGATCTGCACCTCAGCCGGAGCTTTATTCTTCACCTGGTACAGAAAAGACAGAGCAGAGTTTGGTAGCCCTCGCCGCTAGCAATATAATCCTACATACTGCATAG
This sequence comes from Clarias batrachus, assembly GCA_003987875.1. Taxonomy (NCBI): domain Eukaryota; kingdom Metazoa; phylum Chordata; class Actinopteri; order Siluriformes; family Clariidae; genus Clarias; species Clarias batrachus. The sequence continues at coordinate 42,786 of QMIH01002056.1, forward strand.
AAAGTACGGTTTATAACGTCCTATAAAATACAGAATCATTCCTTCTTTGGAAAACCGATCCAGGACTCCATTTGTTGCATATTATTGAAAATCAAAGGGAGATGAATATTACAGAAGAACCTACTAAGACAGGGTGTTTTAAATCAGTCAGTGAAYAAAAGGAAACCTCCCCTCTCCCACAAACTGGTCGAATTGAAAAATAAATAAAGTTCCATTAGCTATCAAGATCACATTTTAGTAAAACAGGGAAAGAAAAGTAGAAAAAAAGATAAAGGTATGTAGCTTAAAAAAGTGTGTAAAAATGATCTCTTTATAATATTATGCACTGTACTTAGTGAAATATAGGTGAGCGTAACTTATGTTTAATGTGCCTTGCTGTGTCACTAGCTTACAGAACACTGGATATAATTTAATATCCAGTGTTTCATGACATAATGTTAGCAAGTTCCTGGTAGGGGTGCTCAGGTCAACCCGGGACTTGCAACGAAATTTCCTGTGAATGAAGATGTAAATCCAAATGTAGACAATATTGGTACTATAGTAGGCTATTTTTATGCTTGCAATGTGACATACATGAGTAAACTAACCCTATAAAAGTTTTATTAATTTAAATTTAATTTAAATTATCGTTAATTGCTCCTAGTGTTAAACAAACAAACAAGGCTAACAGTATGTGGCTTATGTGGAGCTAACAGTATAGCTTTTTCCACAAAAGAACAACATTTTATTCAGATTACAATAACATTCAATCTAATATGCCATGGTGTAATTACATCCTACAGTTGTAAAAAAATCATAATAAAACAGTAATGACAGTTTATTGCGATTCTAAATAAGCTAACAAGTTAGCTTAGCARCCTAGCTAGCAACGTTGAGCACCGTGCACGAGCTTGCTTTTCTCACCTTTGCCACCTTCGGTATTCTCTGCTTTCCTGCTGCCGTGGACGCCATGACTGCGAAATATTATATTCTCACAAAAAAAATAATAAGAAAACGACTTTAGAGCGTTCAATTTGTTAACTGAGATATAAAACACTCAACGCTATTTTAGCAAAACCAAGTTTTCCGCCATAACTTTCCTCCCCGTGTGATTTCCCCTACCCGTATTACTCCGAGCCCTACATTCTTCGCTGTGATTGGCTGTTCACAAAAGGTTGTCCAATAGAAAACCACGGGGATTAACTGCTAGCCAATCAAACGGACGAATGATAGCACATACTAAAACCGGACGAACGTGAAAACGGGTAGGAAAAGCGAAAAGACAAACGAACGAACGTCGTACGTAACCCGTGCATGGTAACCTTTTACGTCACTGACGTCATGGCGTTTAATAACCATGGTAACGAGACGCTCAGTCTACATAGAGTTTTAGAGAAGGATCTGTATGATAAGGCTGCATAAATGGTAGCAAATGGTTTATATATTTGTTTATTTAATATTTTTTCACCAAGAAGTTTTAATGCAAATAAGTGATCATAGTATTTATATTGTACATTTCTTTCATCCTCTAGGAGAACATGACTTTCATCACTTCAGCCAATGGGGATAAGAGGTCTGTTATTGTGAGACGGACAGAGTCCTGTGATGCTCACAAGATCACTAAGCTGATCAGCCCAGCGACAGCAGAAGTCTTTGGCAAAGTGAATGTAATCTACCTGCTGTGAGTGATGAGGATACTTATTTTTTAAATGATATATTATGACATTTATTATGCAGGGACTGGTTCAAGTCATACTATATTATACCATAAACAAAGGTGTGAGACAGACTGGAATGATGTGAGCAACATTCATTCATTCATTCATTCATTCATCTAGGAACCTCTGTAGTCCAACTCGGGTCCGTGGAGCCCAGTGGTGAATGCCATTTTATTTAATACATTTTTACGACCGTGGTAGCACCACCGCTCAACATTCACATACTACAGGCAATTTGGGAACACCAATTAGCCTAGCATGCATGTCTTTGGACTGTAGGAGGAAATTCCCGAACACCAGGAAAATAGAAACTCCATGCACACAGACTCCGAGGCCGAGAATTAAACCCTCAACCCTGGAGGTGCAAGGTGACAGTGCTAGGCATTATGCYACCACTGTATATATAGAAAACAGAAATTACACCACCGTGCTGTCAAAGTGAGTAATAGTGCAGTGGCAAACACCTTCCCAAGCAAAAAGGGTGGGAAAATTTCACTCTTAACACGAGCGAAACAGTCTCTAGAATTAGAGATAAAGACTTTGTACTGGYAGGGGGCGTGGCTAAATGCTGCTTTGTGAAGGACTTGAAAGTCAGCTAAAGAGAGAGAGAAAGGATTCACCCCTGAAGGAATGTGCATTATTAGTGGCTGTGTGTTGGTTGATTTTATGTCCAGTTCTCCTTGCTGATGGCTTTTGAGTTCTTCTTGTGTGTTTACACTCTCTCTATTGGTCTCTCTCTCTCTCTCTCTCTCTCTCTCTCTCTCTCTCTCTCTCTCTCGCTCTCTCGTTCACTGTTGTGCTCCTCACTTTTCTGATATTCCCCTCAGGTGTGTGTTCATCAGAAAAGTTCATAAAGTATTCATCCTTATTATCTTGATTGTTAGTTACCACATGCAGAAAACAACCTCAAGCTAAATGTCAAAGCTGGTAGCTAAATACGAGCTATTGAGTAAATGCATCACTTGCAATCCAAATAATCAATTAATCATTTAAATAATCGATAGATTAATTGAATATCAGCATAAGTCAGCATGRGTGTAAATTTAGTTTTTGCTGATTAATTCAATTCCTTAAACCTTGCCTATGTCTATCTGTATCCTGATTAAAACCTGAAAATGGTGCCGCACATGGTAACACTGGGGAAAAAACAGCTGAGGCATTTGTTTACTGCTCACGGCTGAGCATGAACAGATGGGTTTATGGGTTATTAATTTATGGGTTGGTTGTTGCTTGCTTTCTTTATTTTCCCATCTTCTTTAATGAATGCTATGAATATAAAATGACTAATGTTAAAAAAAGCTCAGTTTTTTTAAACCAAGTGAACTAACATATGAATCTGTTTTATAGACATATATACAAAGCACGTCTATACCCTCAATCTGTATAAATGCATCTGTTCACTCAGATGCTATGGCCGAGTCAGAAGAGCTTCAGTTAGAAAAGAAACCTCCTGTCTGTACAGATGCACTAATGATAAAAGCAAATTGATCTCTGCAAGCTTTAAGACATTACTTCCCTTACTTCATTACTACTTCATTACTTCCCATGTTTATTGTTAAACTTCATACATAGACAATCTGTTAGTGGATCAGGTTAAAAATGACCTCCACCCACAGGCTTGCTTCCATATGATTCTCAGCATCATATCAGTGCATTCCTAATTATGCTGGAATTATTTCATGATTGTTTATTCGTGTCTTTTGTTTGCTTCATTCTCAGGGAAAAGGCTAACCTGGCCATTACTATAAGCACTGAACAAAATGAAGTCCTGGCCCATGCTGCATTTGTTGACCATCCCATGGGTGACCTGGTGGATCAGGCTTCATGGCAGCAGCTACTTCTAACCCATTTTAATGCCACAAACTTCACAGTAGGCAAATCAATGTACTGTATCTTATATGATTTAGTAATGATAATGTTTTTTTGCACTCATGCTATTTTTTCCCCTCCTTTTAACTTGGTAGACTTTAAACACAATTTTCCTGCATCTATTTGTGGCGAAGCCCGATGTTTCTATTTCCAGTGCTAAAGAGATTATCAGGTAAAAATTGAAAATGCAATACAGTATTTTAGACAATTTAAAAAATTTCCAAAAATAAACAGGCTCATTGTGATTTGTTTTGCCTGTCATGCTTTTATGTATTTAGTCTTGAATAAGCCAGACTTCTCTATAGTCATCCAGTTAAGGGCAGTTTAAATCTTGTTTGGGGCAGCGAGAATTACATTTCCACCATGGCAATGTCTTCCTGTTTCCATTCCGAGCCTTTGCATTGAATTCTGCAATCAGATAAAGTTAGATTTTACATTGTGGGAACATTAAAAGGGTTTGCACAAAGCAGACATGAAGCATGATGTCTCTGTCCTCTTCATCCCAACCAGAACTGTGTTCAATGCCATCACAGAGCTGGAATACATCTGCCTCGTCACACCCTACAGCCGCAGAGTTGGTAAGAGAATCGCGCAGAGATTTCACTCTAATATTATCTCTATATTACAGTACTTTTATTCGAAGATGTTTGGATCTAAAGCAATGTTTTTATGCAAGCTTTTTTACGGAGTTTGTTTTGTTTTGTACTGTGAAACAATATTTTAAATGCATACAGTAATATGTTAACTATTATTTGGACATGCATAGCTTTTATTTGTGTTCAACCCATTTGTTTTCCTTATTAGAATGTATTTTATAATAATACGCATTAATATACAGGATATAATATGCAATAATATATTTTTCACATATTAAACATATAAAATGCAATACCCTGGCTCATACACTGCTGAACATCTCCAGCCCTGTCCGAAGTGCTCATGCAATAGAACCAAGATTGATAGAACCAAGAAAGCTCCACTCAGCTACAGTGTTTTTTTTCTATTATTTTTTTATTTATTTTAGAGCCAGCTCTGATGGACATTTTCGAGCCTATGCCCTGTGCTACAGATGCAGTCCGTTGCAGTGCATTTGTGTGCCACAGACACAACTTCTGTCCAAGAATGCACGTGCGCGAAGCCAGGTGCTTACACCTCACACTTTTGTCTGAGCTCCGGTTTTCCAAAATAAAAAATYAACATCAGATTCAACATCTAACCAATCAGATTCAAGTACAACATTGTGTAATTGCCTTTATTTGTCCAACATTACTCTCAGATGATAGGTGTAGTGAAATGTCATAAACAGTTTACATGAGTAGAATAAAATATACCGTTCCTTAAATACTGCTTTTTTTTWWWAAAAAAAAACTTATTTTTGGAAAAAGAGAGAGAATCAGAACAGATTTTTCAATGCTAGTTTGGTCAGATAGTGCTTGCTGTCATGTTATGTCATGTAATGCGATGTGATGTGATGCAGGGTGGAAGATATTGTCGACCTCGAATATTTAAAGCAGATGAAGACTCTGAGTGATTGTTGGCCTGAGCCGGATACCCTGGCCGAAAAGATCGAGGCTGAGGATGAGATGAATCATGTGGCCGTGTTTGAGGTTAGTCTCTTCTGCCAAGAGTACGAGGGGAGCTCAAGTCAAACCAAGGGCCAAACTGTGATGATAGACAACTGGGTCAGAGCAATTCCAAAACTGTAGCTCTTGTGGGATGTTCCCAGGCTGCAGTGGTCAGGACATACTAAAAGTGATCCAAGGAAGGAAAACYGGTGAACTGGCGACAGGGTCATGGCTCACTAGTCTGATCCAATAGAAGAACTACTGTAGGTCAAATTGAGGAAAAGGTTAATGCTGGTTCCAGAGGGGACCTACTTAATTATGGAGGTGGTCATAATGTTATGGCTGATCAGTATATTCTGTATATACAAGTGCTTCGAAAGTAAATTGGAATATCATTGAAAAGTTGATTCATTTCAGTAATTCAAATCAAAACGTGAAACGCATATATTATTATATAGATTCATTACACTTTTACTTTCATTTCCTTTTACTTTCTGTACACTTCAGTCCTTTTTGTCTTATTGCTGCAGTTATTCATGCAATGGGCTCCAACCAAGTACTGAGAGCTGTACATTGTATGTTCATACTTTTAAATAGTCCAACATTTCTGTGTCTTCTTTTTTTTTGGTCTTGAGTACTGTAATATCCACATTCTCTGAATTTTTTTGAGTTTTTATTAACTGTAAGCTGTAATCATGAAAATGAAAAGAAATAAACACTTGAAATATATCAGCCTGTGTGTAATGAATCTACAGTACATAATATATGAGTTTCACTTTTTAAATTGAATTACTGAAACAAATCAACTTTTCGATGATACTCTAATTTATTGAGAAGCACCTGTATACTGTATATATAAAAGTAAACTCGATGGATTCAGATTTTATTTTGCATAAATTGCACACAAGCTATCCAGTAAAAATAAAAACAACACTAAACACAACAGAGCCCGATACCTGAAAAATTAGGGACAATCAGTTTTTTTTTTTTTTGGTCAGCCAGGCAGTCATGTCAATTATTTTTTTAACACAAAGTTGCCAACCCAAGTTAATGGTGGTTGTAGAAAAAACAAAAGAAATTGATATAGTCATAAGTAACTAATAACACATGATTTGACGTGCAGTTATATCCGTATAATCCGTGCTTGGATGGTGTGAATCCATGGTCGAGAGTGTATTATTCCATTTCTTGATAAATAGAAGAATATAAAGTTTAATAATTTTTTTAAATTAATGTTTCATTATGTAAGAGCATCCGAAAAAAGTTATCATCTCTTATCACTGCTGTAATAGGATTCTTCTTTWAAAAAAACAACACTTTTATTCCCCCCTAAAGTCCTCCATGTACTGAAAGTGTGACTGTTGCAAAGTGCTTAGACTTCAGAATCCTTAATCCTTAATGTTAAATAAACATTTCATAACTAAAGGGCCTAAGAGTATAAGGGTTAAATATCATTTTTCAGAGACATTTGAAATTTGCCTATTTGAAATACAGCACTGTGGACAAATCTTGAGCCACTCCTAATTTCTTCATATT
>QMIH01002056.1:55034-79666 GCA_003987875.1 Clarias batrachus
ACACAAAAAAACACAAAGACACAGACACACAGACACACACACACACACACGCACGCACACACACACACACACACTAGCTAAACTAAACTCTAATCTCTAGTTATTTTTATTGTGTAAATAATATAATATAAAAAAATAGCAACAAGGATTAATTAAAAGGTCACTGTACATAAAAAAATGTTTCATTCTCATTGAAGGTAAATTATGTATGTGGCTCCTTCAGCCGTTTTATGAGATGTTTCTGTTTGGTCTCCTCCCCTTGGGGAAATCAGGATCGAGATTTCTGCATCATTTTGGTGCACACGCGGGAACCCGATTCCCCAATACTCCAGACCTTCGTCAGAGCCATTCCACGCGACTGCAGACACTGTGATCTTTACATCCTCCACCGCTCAGGCCTTCTCAAGTAAACCTCTACAAACAATATTACATCATGTATAATGTGCAGCAAAAGATATCGAACAATTAATGCGCATGCGGACAATATATAAATATAGAGCACACTGTACACACTAACAGAGCCATAACTAAACACAGCCATAATACACTTTCTGCCCAAGGAAAAAAAAATATTATGTTAAAACCAAGCACACCATTGTTTTTCTTGTGAAATTCCCAATAAGTTTGATGTGTCACATGACCCTCTTCCTATTGAAAAGTTGGATCCAAGATGGCCGACTTCCAAATGGCCACCATGGTCACCACCCATCTTGAAAAGTTTGCCACAAACAGGACGTTAATATCACCAACCATTCCCATTTTATTAAGGTGTATCCATATAAATGGCCCACCCTGTACATACACAAGTTAAAATTGACATATTTTTGTTATTTTGATAGGATCCTAGAAGTGCGTGTTGCTGTTCCTGAAGATAAATCTGCAATTCAGGGACTGGTTCCTCAGCATGAAACCCTGATGGAGGATCTGGATCTGTTCTTCAACCAACACTCGGTCAGTCTTGACTCACATGTGCAGACATGATAAAAATGAGATATACTCTACAGTGCAACACAATAACTATGATCACTTTTTTGTTTTTTTCATTCAAAGGACATTCAAGCATTTGTAGCACAGGCTAAAGGCCAGGTAGTCGGTGTATTGGTCATTAMAAATGAGCAAGTAAGTATTTTGACATTATTAGTTTGGTCGATAGATTTAACCATTAAAATGCTGCCAATTTTGTGTCTTGGGGACGTAGAGGAAGTGGTTAAGGTGTTGGACTCCTGATCAGAAGGTCTTAGGTTTAAACTCCACCACCACCTGTTGTGCCCTTGAGCAAGGCCCTTAACCCTCATCTGCTCTGGTTTATAATGAGATAAAAATGTAGGTCACTCTGCATGGGGACGTCTGCCAAATGCCATAACTGTAAATTGGGATTTTACAGTACATTAATGGGTGGGCAGCATTAAAATTGCAAGTACAGCTGTATTTGACAGTTTAAAACAAAAGTGCTTTTTCGCTCCCAAGTGGCACAACGAAAATTGTTCTGTTAGATTGCAAATTCTGTTCAACCATCCATGGGATGAGAACAGAATTGTCTTTGTACTTGGGGTTTTTAGGGGTAGCATCTGTCCTGCTGTGGTTTTTATGCACATTGACCAAATTGGGTATAAAATCTGTAAAGAATGTTAGATTAGAATTGGTTATTAACKTATTACAACACCTAGAAACCTATAGAGAGGTTTACAACAGCTCATACTTTTTTTCCTTTTTTTTTTTTTTTACTTAGAACAAAGTGCCCTGTAAAGGCTCTCACCATCTTCTCTCATTCCCTCTTTCTCTCAGGACATGGAGTACATTCGAGCCAACTATGACATTGAGAACTTTGTGTACTTCAGTCAGCACCAACGTGAAGAACATGGCCGGCTGTGCCAATTTGCCCTAAACCCCATTTTCCAGCATTATGCCAAGCATTTCCTGAAGGAGGCACTGCGTCTTTCTCATAAATCATGCCTGTACTACCGCATTTACCCATCTTACCAGAGTGACAAGGTTGGGATCATGCTTTTTTTTTTCTTGAACTCTCCATCTCTCTAGTCCTCTTTCTCTTTCACTTTGTCAGTGGTTAGAAATTAGGTATTGTTAGCTCTGATTGCCTTTAATGTAATGCTGAGTTATAGAGCTTTTCACATTCACCAACCAGTCCAGATGCACATGAGCCAGATTGAATGATGATGAGGTGTAAACAGAATTCTACTAAACTAAAAGGGAAAAAAGGCAGAGAGAGAAAAGGGATAAGAGTGTGGCAGCCCCGAGTGATACAGTATTCAATAGGACATAAATCCTTTTACCTGGAATTCTGTTAAAGATAATTTTCTGAAATTTTCTGCCATCACTGTTTCACTGTGCCTAAGCTATTTTTTCACTGGCAGCGGGATGCTTTTTGCTTTCCACTGTTTGTGCAGAATGTCAGTGCCCACTCTCTGATAGCAGTGCTGAATTGTACGGTGCCAGTGCATCAACGACGCCAGATCATCTACCCATTGGAGGATTTGGGCATCAACGCACCTTCCACTGTCATCACCACGGAGCAGGTCAGAAACAGACAGTCACAGTCACAAAATATTGTAACAGTCAGGACACTGACAGGSWTATAGATATACTGTATACTGAATATACTATATGTACCTGTCAAATGTTTGGACACACCTTCTTATTCAATGTTTTTTTTCTTAATTGCATATTAAYATTGARGAYATTGAGATTGAATTATGTATTAATCAAAATTGAATTTTGAAATCCAGAATTTGCTTTATATGTTTTATATTTTAGCCACCWTTTGCTTTGACGACAGCTTTGCACACTTTTGGCATTCTCTCAGTCAGCCTCATGAGAGGCGTAGAATGGTTTCCCAACAATCTTGAAAGAGTTCCCAAAGGTGTTGAGTACTTTTTGGCTGCTTTACAGTCCAGTCATACTCATCCCAAAACATCTCAACTGGATTTAGGTCGAGTGAACGTAACAGCCAGGTCATCTGATTCATCACTCCATCGCTCTCCTTAGACATAACCTGGATATGCTCTTAGAGTTAATTGTCCTGTTGGAAAACAAGTGATGGTCCCATTAAGTGCAAACCAGATGGGATTGCATGTTGCTGTAAAAATGCCGTGGTACAGTAGCTGTGCTAGTTAAGTGTGCCCTCAATTTTGAATAAATCACCAACAATGTCACSGGCAAAGCACCCCCACACCATCACACCTCCTCCTGCATGCTTCACAGTGAGAAATACACACTCAGGAACCRTCTGTTTACTGTCTAAAGACAAAAAGACAAAGACAAGGATAGAAAAAAAMCCCTAAATTTTGGACTCTTCAGACCAAAGGACAGATTTCAAATGATCTAATATACATTGCTTGTGTTTATGGCCCAATCAAGTTTCTTYTGCATGTTGTTCTTCTGAAGTAATGATTTCTTTGCTGCAGTTCGACTGGTCACATGAAGGTGTGACTCGCGCAGTCTCCTCTGAGCAGTGTATGTTGAAATATGTCGACTGAACTCTGAGACGGATTTACGTTAGGTGCTGTAAATCGRTGGTTTCCTTGGCTGGTCATTCTAATAAACTTGTACTCCTTTCCTGGGACAGTGCTTACAGTATGAGAGCCAGTTYCATCATAGTGTTTGATGGTTYTGKTKGCTGCAYTTGKGGATACATTTAAAGTTCTTGAGATTTTCTGAATTGAAYGACCATCTTTTTTCTTTATTTAATTGAGTGTTTCTTGCCATAATATGTCCTGTATTTGTACAGTAGCTGTAGTAACACTAATAGGGTTAGTGACTCTGTATCCACTCTTCCTCTGCACAAGACAACTGATGCATGAAATGTCATGAATTAACCCTAAACAWGACACATATRTCAATTGAAAACCATTCTAGGTGACTACCTCATGAATCTGATGGGAGAATGCCATGAGTGCACCAAGCCATCATCAAAGCTAAATGTAGCTACTTTGGACAATCTAGAATGTAAAACATGTTCTTCACTGTTTGGTTACTTTTTTGGTTACTACAAAATGTTATGCATTCTTTCATAGTTTTATAATGTCTTCAATGTTGAAAATGTAATTAATTCATACTCCATCCATCCATCCAATACTCCATCCATCCATCCATCCAGCCATCCATCTACAACCGCTTATCCAAAATCGGGTCGCRRGGGTRTCAGTTCCAACAGGGAACCCAAAACKTCCCTTTTCCCCAGCCACATCAGCGAACTTTGACTGGGGAATCCCGATGTGTTCCCAGCCCAGTGAGGAGATACAATCTTGGTCTGCCYCGTGGTCTCCTTCCAGCTGGACATGCCAAGAACACCTCCCTAGATGCAAAAACTATCGCAACTGACTCCTTTCCACGCGAAGGAGTAGCGGCTCTACTCTGAGCTTCTCACAGATAACTGAGCTTCTCATCCTATCATCCTATTCTAAGAGAAAAGCAAGCTACCCTTCTGAGAAAACCCATTTTGGCTGCATGTCCTTTCGGTCATGACCCAACGCCCAACGATAGGTGAGGGTTGGATCGACCGTTAGACTGAGAGCGTCACCTTTTGGCTCAACTTTCAACTTTTCTTTTAAAGTGACTGCAATACCGCCCCTGCTGTTCTGATTCTCCAGCCAACTTCAAATTCTAATGTTCCATCACTCGTACTGTATACTATATATATATAAATACTGTATATAATATATGAACGTGAAAAATACATGCGCAAAAAATCACGGCCACATGATAGCAATCACTAATAGTGCGACAACTGACAAAGGAAACAATACTACACTTTGCTGCCATAATTTAATTCTAGTTTTAAAAAAAGGGTATAGATAACAACTGTTGAATGTCGTGTGTTCATTATCTTTCTATTTAAYTGCGATACACAAYACAACGCACCTTCTTCTTATTATAGCCTTATGCTTCCTTGTATGAGTACATGACTTCCTCAGAACCTCTTCTTAAATCATTCTAATTGAAAGCATCGACAGTGTCTCTGTCACAGTGTCACATAATTTTTCAGTCCTATCGACAAGTTCAGGAAAGGAGGAGGAGAAAAACCCCTTTAGATTCAGACAATACAATGCAATAGCAACCTGACTTTAGAATAAAAAAAAATTGCAGCTTTCCCAGGTCAGCAGAGGACGCTGTTGAGCAATCTTATGTTTCATGTTTCTGAACCGTTCCACAGACAACGCCACTCATATCTGAACATGATACATATCATATATATCATATCCTATATGTATGTACAAATTTATATTTGAATTCACTTAAAAAAAACATGCTTGAGCTTTCATCCATGGGACATGGGAAATTACATGTCACACATAATTACAGATTTATTTTACAAATAAACTACTCAGATATTAGGCACATTTATTGATTGATTCATTGATAGATTTTAATAAGTGATTTGGAGCATTTTATTCCAAATTTTCACATTGTCCTATTTGTATTTAAATCTTTTGTTGTAAGTTTGATTAAAGTTGACTATTTAGAACTCTTTAAGTTAGTAGTAAATAATGGTTATGACTGCAATAATTCTCAGTTGTAATAATGATACATTTAATACGAAACTTTGATGAACAATTTGTCAAAAAAGTAAAAATCAGCTTTACTAAAAGAGTTTTTTAATCTTCTACAGAATATTAACAGATTTATGGGTACATAATTGGTGGGTTAGTTTTTTAGTTAGTCCTGACTTTAGGTTTATTTATACTTATAATGCGCTTATACTGTACATATCTGGTCATTCTGTTACTTAGTGCAGTAAAAATAAAAGCAGATGGCAAAAATTCAATATTGTCCAATCATAATTATGATTTTTCGTAAGCTATTATCCTTCCGGCCCAACATAATGAAACCTCTGACAATATGTTGTACAGTTATTCTACTATGAATTTTTCATACGGTTCCAAGCTTGCTTATAAACGTATTCAGGAACCGTTTTGCCAGGGGTTATTTAATGGCGCAGGTTAATGGAGCAGATGGTCTCAGCGACAGATGGAAGCGGGAAATGTTTACCGCTGGTGTTTAACAGGTAAAGCAGCGTTCTTATCCATGCTGCATCAGCTGCTCCACCTGCGCATGTTTACCTGCCTGACCCGACAGCAACCTGCTGTATATGTATATGAAGCGAATTTACATTAAACAGCTACACAGCTCCTTATCAATGCTGCTATCTCGCAGATTTGCTCCTCGCTTTAAAGACAAATTCAAACTTCACTTTTCAGCTTCTTTAAAGCAACAGTTGCTTTAATATGACATTTAAAATACCTGTTGAGAACACTAGTTCTGTGTTAGTTACAGTATATAACTAGTTGAAATCGCTAGATTATGTAATATTTTATTACTGAACTGGCTACTTATCTACATCACCAATAGGTTTGGACACATTTTCTAATTCAATGGTCTTTCTTAGTTGTTTTTTCYGTCTACATGACTAAAGCCATCCAGTATATGCAATAACCTTCTTTGAACAGTTGATATTGAGATGTGTCTGCTATTAATACTCTGTAAAGCCTTTATAGCGGCTCTAATGCAGTGAAATGCGTATACGACCGCCCGTGAAATTGAAAAAAGATTATTAATAGGAAATAAATATGGAATAAAATAAGAAATTAAATATAGAAAACTTTTGGCTAAGGAAAATATAGCTCTAAAGGATAAAACATAATATTAAATATAAGAAAAACCTACAAATATAGGTTTTTTGTACAAATATAGAAAACGTTTGTGTGTAAATTAAATAAAATTTAAATAGAAATGTCCGGGGAGTGTGCAAATATGCATGAATGTCCAGAATGAGTGCAAAGGTGAACTCTAGCTCCAACACAAATAATCTATCTTTAGAGTACGTTTATTCATTTTTCAGTCTGTATTCATCACATGCATATTACTGCACCGTGAAATTCCTCATATTCCACATATCCTAGCTTGGCAATAGGCGCAGGGTCAGAGCGCAGGGTCAGCCATTCCTGAAGCAGACAGGGTAAAGAGCCTCCCTCAAGGGCCCAACAGCAGCAACATAGCAGAGCTGAGGGGGTCAAACCGCCGACCTCCTAATGAGTAACTTACTTACAAGAAGCTTAACACACTGAGCCACCACTGCCCTGCAATAATAAGGGATAATAAAGTTTATATTCATAAATATGTTCATGTTCATTTAGAACTAGCACAAACATATGACAAAAGGTTCATGTATTTGAGATTTACTTTGATACTGCAGTTTGCTTAAAGGGATCACGGTTATGTAAACACCCCACTCTTAAAATGTTTGGCACCTTTAATTTGAACAGGAGTTACAGTATAAGGCTCATGTAGATTTTTAGAAAGTTTCTAACTGCCAGTTGAGAATATAGATTTTGCATTACTCTGCATTTGTCAGACTTTACATTAAAGTCTGTGTTTTAGGTAGTTATGAATGCACATGTGCAAAAATGGAGACGAAAGGCTTTCCTTATCTAATAGCAAAATAAACATCACAGGTATTTCGCAAAAGTAAAGATCCAAGCTTTAGAAACAAATGTACTTTATGTATATTTTTCTGTTGTCGTTTGTTAGTTTTTTTTTTCCAACATAACTTCCAAAGTACAGTTATATAAGATCTTGGGTGCAGGTTAGGCCAGGTGTGATATCCCTGCATGTATGTGTGTGTGAATGCAATGACACGGTGCATTAGCAGCTCCGAAACAAGCTGCCGCTGCTCTTCTACACTCTATCTCCATTAGAAAGCTCCATTTGGTAGCGCAGCAACCGTGGTGTCCAGGCAGCGGCCCGAGATAAGAGCACGCCTGCTGGCTTAGTGTTCAGCAAAGCCCTGCGTCCCACACGCACATGGATTAATCAGGTTTAAAACACCTGTTCACTTTCTTTGTCAACAGCAGATCATGTTACGGTTTGCCATTATGCCGCACGCTGCTCCTGCATGTCCAGGAGGAGATGAAGGGCAGCCTGCTACACCTGCTCTTTTTTCTGTACCTGCAGAACACGTAGAGGTCGATGTCATTCAGGTTAAGTCAAGATGAGTGACCTTTAAGGGATTTTAAGTTTACCCATGCAGTAGATAATCCAATATCCACCCAGCACATTTGGAAAGAGTACAGAAAGGCTAATTTTATTACGGCCGTTACCACCATGAAGTGGATTACTCTGATTTTCTAGTTCTTAATTCCTCTTACACCGCAGGAGTTTTCCAATGATAACAAGTTTTAATTTATTAACAAATGCTTCGTCCCAAATTTGAACCATTTGTAGTTATAGCAGAGATAAACKGAACCTCTTTTTATTTTGTCTATCTTCAAACTAAAAAGGCAGTATTGAAGATAATAATGATTACAATAATGACAACAGGAGCAGCAACAACAGCATCAACAATGACAATTATTCTTAAAAAATAAATAAATAAATAAATAAATAAATAATCATCATAGACTGTCCTGAATTTCTCCCCATCTATCTTCTTCTGTGGTGGAAAGTTTTATTAAGTATTTTAAAATGCTAACACTGGAGATGAATTACATACAGCAAATGCTAAATTGATTCCTACTAATAGAAGACTTTACATTAACTGTTGTGTTTTTCTATATTCTATGTTTAAGTTATAGCAGTGATGTAGAAAACTTTAATTTGATTGATCAGCTGGTGTGTATTGTATCTGTATAACCACATGGCTCATTCCACTTGTTGCATGAACAATACGATCAATTATTTATTTAAAAAAATAAATAAATAGTAATCCCCCCCCCAATCTACATTATTGGCCAAAATTATTAAGACAAAAGTGAAATCCAACTGTTAATGTCTTTCCAGATTTTTTAGATAATTGTTATTTTAGACAATTAAATTTCCATACAAGCATCGATATTCAGTATGAAGTCCTTTATTCTTTAAACATGCTGGATCCGACTGGACACAGAGTCAAAAAGAGGTCTGCAGGACTCTGGTGTCATTTGCTCAGTCCATGTCTGCTTGATTGCCTTCTAAAAATCATTACTGCTATTGCCTTCTTTACCATTGTCCAACAGTTTATCTTGGGTTTGGAGATGAGCCAGGCTGTGGCTCCTCTAGGTGAATGCCATTGTCACAGTTTTACACTATTTTTTWAAAAATTATTATTAAATTAGCAGAAAAATTCAGCCAGAGTCCGGGCTAGAACTAATTTGTGTTCTTTGTSTTTTGTGAACTAGGAGAACACCAAATTTTCTTCAATAAATTAAACGTTATTTGACAAAAAATGTCAAAGGTACAAATATTAATGTACTGTGTAATATGTAATGTAGACAGTATGCCTATTTGCAATGGTGAAATTCTTAGCAGATAACCAGGAATATAATTTTGGAGCAAAACTAACCTTGAAGATATTGTTTTTTTTGTTTGTTTTTTTTTCAATTAAGATTAAGGCTCTACAAGTCACTTCATTTAGGTCTTTCCAAAAGCCCTCAAAACTCCATTGATTATGGGATTTCGGACAGGATTAAGAGGGTCAAATAGTGACGAGTGTGCAATCAGTCATGTTGCTGTATGTTKTGATTATAAATTGTGTCATCTCTTTTAAGCACTTTTCTCTCTTCTTTGCCCACATGCTCAATCAGACAAGGTGCACTACAGAAGCAATCCACCAAATTATCCCTGCCCAAGGACCAATTAGGGCTGGAGATTAGGGATGGAAATGATTGGGAGGGGGTGATGGTTTGAATTGTTTCAAATGCCACTGTAATATTCTACATGCTGAATCTTTTGAAAGTGTTCCACTATGTTACAAGAGAGCAGTCTACATCAGGAAAGCAGAACAATTTTTGCTTCAGAGTGGACCTTTGAAACATTAGGGAATTTCAATATATTATATTTGACAGCTTCTTACTTTTTTTTGGTGTGTGAGTGCTTTGTGAAATGCGCGGTATGGACTGGTCCATTCYATTAGACTATTATTATCATTAGGGACTGGCAGACTCTTACAAAACGTGTGCGGGTAATCAGTATAGCTTTTAAGAATGCCGTAATTTCCGTTAGCCTGAATTTGTCGGTTAAGTGAAAGATGGTCCGTTGCGGCAATTTAGCTGGCCTTGTTATGCATATGCGCCTTAATAGAGCTGTCACACATGGAGGCTGTTTCTTACTCCCGTCTGTCTTCCCCAGGTCCCCTACGCACTGAATCACATTAACCGGAAGCTCACCATGGAATCCAAAGTTAACATCAACGCCAAGATCGTGGTGGTAGGAGCTTCAGATACCGCCTTGGCCTTTCTGGAAACGCTTGCATTTTGGTAAGGATGACACATAATGAATAAGACAAAAGCATGTTTGATGTCTTTTAACTTTGTACTTTAACAACACCTATTAAGGGAGGTTTATACTGTATCATCAGTTCAMCATCACACAGAGCTCCAAAAAGTGCTTTGAGGCAAGTCTGTGATGTATGTCTGCTAAAACTTTATTTGATAGCAACGYTAACGTCGTTGCTCAAGACTCCCAAATCATAAATTGAAATCAAGCATTTTTTTTCCTCTTTTTTTTGGCTTTGTATTTTGCCTGAACTATCACTTTAAACAGACGTCCCACTTCAATCAAAAGCAACAAATAATGATAAAGCCCTCAAGAGCATTCATTATTTTCATCAGAAAGACTAACAGCAAGGTTTTTGTTTTTGCGAGAGGAGAGAAAACAGCATAGCATGTCATCTTTGGGGTGATTATAATTAGTGGAAGTGACTCCAGGGATTTGGGACAGACACTGATTGCCTGAAATATGAGCTTAGAGGCTTATACGCTAATACTCATCCCAACATGGCTTTTTCACCAAGGCAATTAGTGCCTCTGTCATGCCCTGAGATTGAGTTGTATTTGTACTTCAAAGCCCGTGATTGTATGCTCAAAGCCGGTGATTAATTTTTTTTCATAGCTTTGACTGTTCATATCTCACAGCAGTGACAATGTATGCTGTTTATTGTCTGCGGAAAGATTCCAATCTCGGGAATTAGAGTCATATAAATGCCTCATGTTTGCACACAACGTTCAACCAAACAAAAGGTGCATTTTAGAGCCGTTATCATTTCCCCAAAAGCAGATAACTACCTGGCAACCAGAGGTCAGCTTAAATGTKCATGTCTCTCTATGTGTGTGTGTGTGTGCACATGTGTGCGTGTGTGTGTGTGTGTTCATGTTAACTCTTGCGGCATTGGCAGGCTCAGTGGGCATGCAGCTGCTCGAGGTTGGCAGCTTTTGCGCAGACGCTAGCCCTTTAATTAGCTGCTCTACTGTTCTCCTGTCAGACGATCGGTGTTTGCTGTCACTAATGACTTGACTAATGAGGCAGTTAGTGTCCACTAAAAGTGATGGTGGCTCGGGACGTATAAGCATGGAAGCAGACTGAGCTCTTATCTCCTAAACCCAAAGATCCCTCCCCCCCACAGTCCCCCTCGTCCCCTCTTCTCCATCAGTCACTGGGAAGGGGTCATGAGCAGTAGCAGCAGTAACAGATAAAGATTCATGGGTTCCCCCGCTTGTCCTCAGAGCCCCGGAGGTCTGAGCTCGGCCACAATGGTGGCCTGTGTGTCACTGATAAGATGGAAAAAAGCCACAGGATGGCATTATGCTGAGGAGTGGTGACTGTAATGCTGCTTCCATTCAGCTTCACAGCCAGAAATGAGACTAAAACAGCAAAGCCATTGGAGAATTATTAAAACATAAATATCATTAAAAAAACAAGAGTGTCGATTATGGTTTTCAGCCATCCAAGTATATTGAGGTGACGGAAAAGACTTTGACTTTTTTTTTGTTGTTTGTGTTTTGTTACTACTTCTACTGTAAGGTCCTTGCATTTTCATTAACCACCTGTTGTCTGTATCGACCGGAGCTTATCTTGGGCTTACTGTCATTTGTACGTGGCTTTTCCTAAATATGAGCTTGGTCTCTAGAATTTCTTTTCTTAAGGACAAAGAATTAGCTCGGCTGATGTTTTCGGCATTGATCTTGACATAGTCTTGCTTTTGTTCCTGGACTCCCTATAGTAAATTTGATCTACTGCAGGGGTGTCCGGTCTTTTGCCCAAAGGGCTGGTGTGGGTGCAAGGTTTCATTCTAACCAAGCAGGACTTAAACCTGATGGCCCATTTAAATTCAAGATCAGCTAATTCAAGAGGTGGAATCAGGTGTGGCTCCTGCATGGTTGGAATAAAGATCAGCGCCCAGACCAGCCCTCCGCAAAAAGGATTAAACACCTTAATTTACTAAAAAGAAAGATAAAGCTGATTTATTCCAAATAAGCTGATCTTAGAAATAAGACTGATGTATAGTTTTCGTAATAGAGAATACTCTGAGTAATCTGTGCATTTATGCTGCACTCAGTAAATTACACGCTAATAAAGTAGGATTCACTTACGTCAAAAATATAATCTAGAAGCAACTAATCTGATTAAATTCTTTTCAATTTACCCTTCACTGATTATAAGTACTTGTGTAATTAGATTCTGTACGCCAGATTGCATGTAGTACATAAGAACCAAACATAGCTGCTACATTAACAACTAAGTCTGTTTCTCCAATGTTCAAAAATTGTTTTGTTTTTTTCCATCATTACGCTTAATGATGGAAAATCATTGCACTTCATTCCATCACTGCACTTAATGGCCCTCATTTCAGTTTACACTCATATACACTTACTCACTCATCGTTTATACCGGTTTATCCTGTATACATTGGGCCTGGAGACTATCACAGGAAACTTAGGGCACAAGGCAGGTTACACTAAATCCAGCCTATTACAGGGCACACACACACTCACACTCTACGGGCAATTTGGGAACGCCAATCAACCTAACCTGCATGCGTTTGGACTGTGGGAGGAAACCGGAGTACCAGGAGGAAACCCACTAAGCACAGGGGAGAACATACAAACTCCATGCACAGTGAACCGAGGTGGGAATCAAACCCGGACCCTGGCGGTGCAAGGTGACAGTGCTAACCACTAAGCCACCGTGCCACCACACTCATATGCACTATATAGATATATTACCTTCACATGTATACTGCTTTTGCAGAACATGAGCTATTGCAACTTCTGTAGCAGATCAACCGTTGATGCATTAGTGTCTGAAGGTGATTCATTGAGAAAAGAAAGCATATTCAGACTTTTATAAAAAAACATTTGGGGGGGGGGGGCTTTATTCATCTTCACTGAACTGATTTTTAAGATGACAACAATGAACAATAACAACAAATAAATGAAAACAATATTTAAAGATGATCAATATTGATTAGATATTGGTTCAGTTATGAAGTTCATTTTTTGTCGTTATGGGAATTTTAGTTAAATATTTCTAATCAAAACCATTTACAGTAGGGACCTTCTAGTCTTAGACTAGAGGCAAACATCTTCACTATACAGTAGGTTGGCCAAAGTTCCTGTAGCTTGTTCAGACAAACAAAAACATCTTGTGTTTTCCAGTGAGCAGACATAATGTCTGGGTGTTATTATCCAGAAGATACAGAAAAGCAACATACCAACAACTAGACAGTAAACAGACCAGTTTAACATTGCATTTGGGTTTATTATTACTTTGAAGCACCAAGTACAAAGCTTTGTACTGACCATGATCAGACATCAAAACGGTATGATGTATTGCCTGACACAATAACTGTATGTTTTGAAGGACACTGCCCCATACATCAAATAACACTATAGTCCTGGTGTGCTGTCTTCCTGTCCGTCCCAATTGCTCAGAAAGGCTCTAATCCAGAGCAGAGGTCTAAGAGCAGTGTGTTCCCGTGTCCAGCATTTGTGTCTCAGATCAGTAGTGATGATCTCCAGGCCTGCAGAGCCACACGCACACACACACACACACACACACATTGCGATAATGTCACTCTTGCACACACACACACACACAACAGGCCATTTACATGACAAGGGACCTTTTTACACTCCTGAGGGTAAACGCGGCCCCAGGGAGGGGGACTAAACATGCAGCGGAGGGTAAAAAAAAAAAAAGGAGAGAAAACAAAAGAAAGGCTTTTACCGTGATGCTTGGAGAAGAAAGCACTTTAATGTATGCCAATGCAGCGAGGGAAATAGAGGGATGTCAGTAGTGGACTGCATCTGCCCCCTCCAGCATTCACAGAATAACCCCACACACCCCAGAGCCTTTTGTTCCACCTCTAATGGTGTGYGGTTATCACTCCTGTCCTCACGCTCATGTCCCTGCTTTCAGTGGCATTCTTCATGCAGAAAAAAAAAAAACACACAGAAAGCCTGATTATCGTAAATGGGCAAAATCCACTTTACAAATACATCTTCATTTTGGAGGCATCTATATGAAAGCATTATATTCAACAAAGCCCAGTAGAGGGTCAGGCCTTCTTTTTATTCTTTCATAGTGAAAACAGATGGTATTTTAGACACAAAAATAGTTCTGTGCTCTGTTGAAAAYGCAAAAGGTAATGCTTGACATTACAGGTCACATATTCATTTGAGTATTGTATTGTGCTGTTGTTAAGTCAGTCATTAAATATAATTAATATGTTATCTCTTTCAACTTAACAGATTTTATTTATATATATATATATATATATATAGTATGTGGTAGATTTTGCTCTGCAAATCATTTGCTTTAGATTCATAGAAATATAGAGATACATTAAATTAATTACAAGCAGGGATTTGAAATGTTACCTGAAAAGGAATACTAAAAAGATTTTTTTTTATTGGACATAATCAGAAACATTAATAGAATCACTTCAAATGGTTCCAGACTGAAAATGCAATTTTACAAAGCGTTTCACTAGTTAATAACATTATTATTACATGCCAGTGTGATTTTTTAAAAATACAACCTTGCAAATAATGGTAGCCTTGACTATTAGGAAAAAACAATATTTTAAAAAGTCTAATCTCGACATCTGAAAACCATATGTTCAGCAAGCGATATTTACTTCATTTATCTGGAATTGCAAACAAGTACAATATTTTTGACTACGAGGTCTTCAGTGATTTATGACATGGTGACTTTAGGTCCTAACACAAAAACTTGAAATATAGAGTGAACTTCACAGTGTAGCTGAATAATGTCATAAAAGCAGTCATAGACTATTAGTTTGTTATAGTTTTGCTCTCATGTCCCGACATCCCATGGAGCGGGAGGTATTCAAGTTCATAAATCTAGGGTTAATCTAGGGTATATTTCCACGTCACATCATAGCATTGGGACAGGGGTGGCTCAGTTGGTTAAGGCTGTCGGTTACTGGGTTACTGAGCAGAAGGGGGGGGGGGTGGTTTGAGCCCCAGAACCACCAAGTTGCCATTGTTGATCCCTTGAGCAAGGTAAAATAAAAGGCGGCACAGTGGTGTAGTGGTTAGCACTGTCGCCTTGAACCTCCAGGGTCCGGGTTCGATTCCCGGCCAGACTTGATTCCCGTCTCTGTGTGCATGGAGTTTGCATGTTCTCCCCATGCTTGGTGGGTTTTATCCGGGTTCTCCGGTTTCCTCCCACAGTCCAAAGACATGCGTATTAGGCCAATTGGCGTTCCCAAATTGCACGTAGTGTGTGAATGAGTGTGTGAGTGAGTGTATGTGTGTGCCCTGCGATGCATGGGCACCCTGTCCAGGGTTTACCCTGCCTTGTGCCCTTAGCCGCCTGGAATTGGCACCAGGCTCCCGTGACACTGAATACAGGATAAAGTGGTATAGAAGATGAGTGAGTGAGTGTAAAGTCGAAGTAACAAACAATTGAATTGTTATTTATTTTTGTATAGAAAAAGTGTTTACTGTAGATGATTGAATGGGGTTATGTAGCTAAATGGTATACTTTGAAGCTAATTGATTATAAATTTGAGCATGAGGTATTATTAAACATTAAAATATCCTTTAATTTCAAAACCTTCGTCAATGTTTGAATATTTCCTGTTCCTATTAACAGCCCACACCTGCAGTTCAACAACCTGACTCTCATCTCTCCTCATGGATTACCTGACGACCTTCCAATTGACAACATTAGCTTTCTAGCTACAAGGTAAGCTTATTTAGCTGCAACAAAATCACATATGGCAGCATGGGCAGACTAGAAAGCTTCTAATCAAAAATCAACGTTGAACTATTTAACTTTCTTTTGTATAGATACTGTATGATTGGCCTTCAGTCATCACTATTGGCCTTCATGGTTCCTAGTTGGACTACAGAGGATCCTAGATGGATGGATGGATAGATTTAGATATTATGATAGATATACCATGTTTGCCTGCTGTATGAATTTTGATTATCCATGCATAAGTATAAATAAGGCTCAGTTTTGACTTCTCTGCAGTCATTGCTACAGCGAGCGGGATCATGCTCAGCTCTCGCTGTGCTCGTGGGTCAATGTGGTGAAGGGAAAAATGACAGCCATAAACAGGAGTAGGACATGTGTACACGTCAATGAAGATCAACACATTTACTATGATCATCTCATCCTCTGCACTGGACAGCAATACCAGGTGAAATGGACAGAGAGCATCTGACTACTGTATATTATAGTGATAGTCAGGTTGCCTCAATACCTCCAAGTACATCTCCCAGTCTGGCCAGTTAAAGATAACCCAATGATATATTTGCTTGTAAATACTTGATTATGCCGTACATGATTCTGTGAATGCTGTGTTTAGAGCTGCTCAAATAGAGCATTAGGGCTTTAATATTAAGGCATAATTTCTGTTAGTGTCAGAGTATCATTCATAATTCAATCTAAATCAGCGATCAGTACATTAAGAAGGATTTATAAAAAGATTTGCAATAACTGCACTTTGTAAAACAGCAAAGAAGATCTGTATTAAGCAAATGAAATATCTAATTGATTGAGGAATTATGTAATTATTTTTTTCAGATGCTTTATCCTACTGGARTAGACATCAGTACACAGTCATTGACCAACTTGGTGCCAGAAAAATGCAGAYGCAGATATACTGGTCACATTCCCTCCAACTTGTTCACTCTGAATGACCAGCTGGACTGCACTCAGGCCTACCAATGGCTTATGGAGAACTTTGTCCAGCAGGAAGGTGAGTGTAGAATCTATGGCACTAATCCACAGCTTTTATGCTCAACATAGAGTTTCTGAGTCTGAAAATGTATTCTAAGATGTATTCTGTGTCATTGAAGCTGATTCAGGATCAGTTAGAGTCAAATTGTGTACCTCTGTTGTACCCAGGTTCCATTACACCTACTCCTGCTCCAAATGCCAGGCTGTAATGACGAGCTAATTAGTCCGAGCGAAATCTTTCATCTGTCAGATGCGAGTCAGCCTTCTTCTTCTATTTAGGGGATGAAATTAATATCAGGAGGGCTTTAGAATTAATCTTGCTCTCTGAAGGGAGTGGGGAGAGAGCCAGTGATACAAACAATGTCTGATTAGGCCTATTATATTTACTAATTACAGGCTCCTCTAATAATCTGGGAAGTAGCACAATTATGAGTGAGTGCATATTATGCCGTCCAAAYGCAGACAATATCAGTTTGGCAGGATGGAAATTTGTATTTGTGCTGTCGGACACTGCCTTTGAATTATTTGTTCCAATTATATATCTGTATATTTATATTTAATTTCATCACAGAGCAATAAAATAGGTATAATTTTAGTGATCCACAAGTGGTGGCAAAAAAGCAATAGGATTTTTTTTAGGACCATAAATGCATGTTTTTGTGCCCAAATGATTTAGAATATGGCTTTTAAAAAAATAGATGTACAGTAATGTTGATGGAAGWAGAATGTGTACATAAATCAAACTCTTATGAACATAAACTTTATAATAAATGCATTAATGAAATCTAAAATACAGTTCTCCAGAAGACCTGTTTCACAAGTAGATATGCATTAATTTAATACATTCATGGGTTTCAACATCATGATTTGCTCAGGTGATTTAAAAATAAATAAATAAATGAATGCACCATGACCAACCAAAATATAATCAGCATCTCTAACTCAAACAACTAACAAAACACCTTAACAAAAACACACAATCTCAATTTGTACAATTGAGTGCTGATGGAGTCCACATAAGAGTTAACATAGAAACTAAACATTTAAATATGCAGTAAATCACTACATGCTTTTAAGATGCTAGTTAAACATGACTGTTTCTAATGCAACAATTTTTAAAGCCATGATTTGAATCATGTTTTGATTAATAAGGCAATGATTTAGCATCAGATAATACTGATAAATCTTACATGAGAAGGACTGTGTTAAATTTTATGGGTTGTTTTATACAACAGTTTAAAATGTAATGTTTCAGTCAGTTTGAAATGACTTTATTTATAGTTATAGGCAATACTAATATAATTATGAACATTTCCTTGATTAATTTCAACCATTGTTTTTTAAATTAATGCTCCAAACTCAGTTTCCCAACTGTTACACCACTACCACTAAGCTTACCCTATTTCAGCACCTTGGACAGAGACCCAGCACAATACATACAGTACCGTATGATAGCATTTATTCGTCCTTTCTTGTTGGTAGTTTTTGTATGATTGGGGATATGGAGAAAACAATTTTTTTWAAAACTGAGACATGTCTATATTTTACCTAAAGGAACATTCTAAAATCTGGACTGTTCGGTTTGTCAACCATTTACTTTTACTTATTAGTTTTTATTTGTTATGATTTACTATGCCTTGATTTGTATGGTTTCTGTGCTGGTAAATTATGAAATCTGAAGTTGTGGATTATTGTTTCTATAGTTACAGATCAGGCGGCATGGTGGTGTAGCGGTTAGCACTGTTGCCTTGCACCTTCAGGGTCTGCATGTTCTCCCTGTGCTTGGTGGGTTTCCTCCCACAGTCATGCAGACATTGCAGGCTAATTGGCATTCCCAAATTGTGTGTGTGTGTGTGTGTGTGTGTGTCCTGTGATGGATTGGCATCCTGTCAGGTGCCTCCCAGGCCCCCTGCAACCCTGAATACAGGATAAAACGGTATAGACAATGAGTGAGTGAGTGAGTGGGTGGGTGGTAACAAATAATTTACAGAGACTTCTATATTGAACCCTACACATGATCAAAAAGCAATAAATTAATCATTAAAATGTGTTGTTTGTAGATACCTATACATTTTACTGGTTACTTGTAGTCATGTTTGTAGGTGATAAAAACTTTGTTCAAATTGAGCTTCTATATTCTCGTTCTAAGGTAATGCTGTGGTTTACGGGGATACCATAGATGTCTACACCTGTGTGGAGACACTGCTGCAATTGGGTATATCGGGGTCTCGAATCCACCTGGTCCACCAGACTGCACCTGGATCTCTATCCTGTTTCCAGAGCGTCGCTGTGGACCAGGCAGTGAGGACAGCTCTGGAGAAACAGGATGTTCATGTATATCACAATGGCTTGCTGGCTCAGATGAATGATGGACAGCACCCTGAACCACTCACATCTGTCTCATTTACCATGGATGGCCCACCCCTCAGACTGGAATGCACAGTGAGTGATGTGTCTTCTCTTCTCTTCTCTTCTCTTCCTTCCTTCCTTCCTTCCCTCCCTCCCTCCCTCCCTCCCTCCTTCCTTCCTTTCTTTCTTTCTTTCTTTCTTTCTTTCTTTCTCAGATTTTCCATGAGAAACAGTGTCTGTGTCCAACAGTGTCACAGACAGGGCTAAAGTGGTGGAAAAGAGGGCATATTCTTCTCCCCGTAAAACACACTGACACTAGACAATAGAAATAGTGCTTTCCTTCAAGTGTGCTATTCTGCCTGTGACACTCCAACAACTATTTTTCCCAAAGATGCTTTTCATATTAAAACTTTTCCTTTCAGGTCTTCTTTAACTTCTCCCATAAAGGTGTGGACTATGACGCCTTTAAGGCCATCAATAACGCCTATCTGTTGTTTGACCGTCATCTGGTTATCAGCTCCACCTACCACACGAATGACTGCAAAGTCCATGCTGCTGGACCTTTAACAAAGTTATCTCGCTCCTGCTATGCTGATCAGTGGTCCCACTCTTACTTTAACTCCAAGGAGGTCGGCCAGGATCTGGCGGCTATGATTCTCCGCTTATTTGACCCGACACTGGAGCCAAAAGCCAATCCTGCACCAGATGCTGATCGTCACATACTCATCTACAAGCAGGCTAAGATAACAGGCAAGTCTCTTTAGGAGCTAGATTTAGCAAATAGAATTAATAATGTGTTGTTGTGACAATTTGAAAATGTAATAAGAGTCAGGAGTGAACAGGTATGCAACACATACACTCACTCACTCACTCACTCATCGTCTATACTGCTAATCCTGTATTCAGGGTCACGGGGGGCCTGGAGCCTATCACAGGAGACTTAGGGCACTAGGCGGGGTATACCCTGGACATGGTGCCAATCCATCGCAGGGCACACATACACATACACACACTCACACCCACATTCACACACTATGGTCAATTTGGGAACACCAATTACCCTAACCTACATGTCTTTGGACTGTGGGAGGAAACTGGAGTACCCGGAGGAAACTTGGGGAGAACATGCAACCTCCATGCACACAGAGACGGTAATCGAGCCTGTCCGGGAATCGAACACGGACCCTGGAGGTGCAAGGCAACAGTGCTAAACACTACACCACCGTGCCACCAGCAGCACATACAGTATAAGAATTCATAAAAAGGTCTGACAGTATTTCTATAAGACCATAATAAACCAATAATGAAGGGTGATACCAGTAACTCTAATGTCTAATGTCTCCACAGATCAAATATGATCACATATACAATACAGTACCAGTCAAAAGTTTCAACTTCCTTCTCATTCACTGTTTTTTGTTTCATATGGAATTAGGTAATTAGGTAACAACAACAACAACTGTCAGTTATTTTATGACAAAAAGGTCAGCTGTTCTGGAATAGTTCATGCAGTAACAGTATTGTCAAGCATCATGGTGAATCTGGCTCTCATGAAAAGTTACCAGCCTCAAAAATCATAAATTAACAACACCTCAGATGGACAATTATGAAAAGAAGACTTTACAGAGCATAAGTTAAGTTCGGTCTATTTGTCACATATACATTACTGCACAGGGAAATTCTTGATTCTTCACATATCCCAGCTTTTATTATTTTTTTGGTCAGGGTGTCAGAGTGCATGGTCAGCTTTTTTTTTTTTTTACAGCACCACTGAAACAGCTTTTGCTTAGGGCGCAACAGCACCAACTCAAGCACCAACCCAATTGTGTCCTAGTAGAATTACAGTACCAGTCAAAAGAATACACATATTTATCCTAATTAACATACTGTATGTTAATTAAAGTCATAGTTATGGCTATGACACTACATGCATAAAAGATGCATATTTAATTGATCCAGAATCCATCTATCCATCCATCCATGGAATATTTGTTTTGAATATCAAGTTGACTCTGGATGTTGGTGGAATCTGAGCGATATACAGCTGTTCATTTCTTTACTGGCTTTAGCACTGAGCACAGTGGATCCTGACAAAGCTGGGCACTGTGTTGTTTTTGCTTAGTCCATTAGTAAACAAGGTCATTGAAAGAGGATTACTAACAAAGAAAGCACTCATGTTTGTCATGCCTCAATAGGCGGAGTTACCTTGAGTTGTTCAGGCTTGGGTGGTTAAATGTATTATATCACTATTAGAACAAAAGGCCACAGGGTTTGTTTGTCAGTGAGGAAGCTAAATAAGMTGAGACTTTATCTCACTGCATTTTGGTATTGACTGTTGGTTTCTATTCATGGCCACATGCCAAATACACTTGTATCATCACCCTGTGCTGTTATTTGAGAACAGGGACAGGATGGTCCGATGTGCACTGACACAAACTGGACTTACAGTTCCCATCCAGGAGTTTCTCTATCAGTTAAACACCAAGTACGAGGAGCATCCAAGTCAAACCGGGACTTTTTGATTGTGCGGAATAACAGAACACGGTTAGAGAGTAAAAACTCCATTTGTTTCTCTATATAATCCGCTGTTACACTAATGCGCGTATCCCAGTGTTTCACTAGTGCTGGACACCATCAAGGTAGAACGTTTTCTCAGTAAGGTTCTCACTAATAGTTGTATCTTTTCATGCTAGTGACTAGTTATCCATCAATTTTCAAGGATCAGCTATTCCACATGCTGAACGTTCACAATAATGTGAAAATGTTTTACTGAAGCTAAGGGTCTCATTATTGTGCTGTTTTACATGGTGATGCAAACTTGTTTTGGGGGGTATCACAAGATTAAACTTAACAATAACTCATTTAGAAACTGAAATTTTTGCCTTATTAATAGAAACTTTTATTAATAATATATTATAGATAATATATATATATATATATGTGTGTGTGTGTGTGTGTGTGTGTGTGTGTGTGTGTTGGCAAATAAGTCAGTTGTTAAATTGCTGTTAATATTTGCTGTGTAAGAGGAATGAAATGCCACATCAGTACATGCTGTTATTAGCCTGCATTGCACCATCCTGTCATTAATTCATATTTTCATATCCTGTCATATTTTTCTTCGACTGCATTCCTCCTCATTGTTTATTCCTTGCTCAAGGCAGCTTAATTATCATCAATTGACTATCCCTAATGTTAAATCCACATACTGTATATTTGAGAAAACCTTCACAGCAGCCCCATTTAAAATGTTCCACAAATGTACAATGTAGTAAATATGGTTCATTCACCTGCCCACTTTGTGCTTTTATTCATAGGTGGAAAGCTACCAGGTGGATACCATTATCTCCATGTCACAAAACCCTCAGGCTATGCAGATGTATCTCCATCAGTTAGCAGCACACAGGTATGGTTCAAGTGGATATTAAGCTGTGTATCCTGCAACAATAAACCTTAATCCCATCACGCTGACGCTGTAGTCACATCAGAAAATGACAACTGGGTTGTGTTGTTTGCAGTTTGTGGGCGTGTAATAGGCACCGCTGTTGATGCTCGTGGGTGTACACTGTTCCCTGTTTTTAGTTCTAATGAGAAACACCAGCAGTGATACTGTATATCCAGTGACCAAAGGTTAGCAGTTAATGACGAATCAAACAATGCATTAATCAGCATAAAAATACATTATTTTGTATACAGGTTATGTACCAGGCAGTTCAGCTGGCTTTTTTTTTTGTGGGGCAAATGTAACCAACGCACCAAAAATCTCTATTAATTTATTTTTGTCATGTCCCTACATTTTGAGAAGTTGTACTATACATTACCCATAAGCCAGGAAAGTCTCTCTATAAATGGAGAGACGTTTCATTTGGTTGCCCATGACCCCCACTTAGTAATCTATAGCACTTTGGGAGCTGCTATAACATTTTTAAATAAAAATGCTTTCATGTTTGCATGAACGGATGCAAGACTACTCCAACCACGGGCCTCAGCATGTCACATGCCTTACCACTCAGTCTCTCCAGCGTCTCTTTAGACCTTGTTAGCGCCACTAGTTAATTCTAGTTTTTTTTTTTTCAATGTCTTGATATCAAGCTTTTGTTGTAGATGTAGGTGTTTGTTGTCATGTATACCTTGTATCGCGTCTGTAAGTCTCTTGCCTCCTATCAACACTTCATGTTAACGGTTCTTGTTTTTCCACAGGCTTTATTTGTTTGTATTTTACACAATAAATGATCTGTGCTTGCCTTTGTCTTTGTCTGCATTTGGAGAAAACTTTATATCATAAGATAAGATGAATTCATAAGTTGCGCAATTTTTAGGAATGGGAAATTACATGTAGGACCTAAAGATGTGAGAGAGAAAATTTAAAAAAATGCTCAACCAAATATTCCATGAACCCAGTCGCAGAGGGAGAAGAACAAAACCATTCACAAGCAATGTATTTGCAGCACTTTCTATTAGCAATGATCAATGTTCTGCCACAATCAAATGTCGCATAGCGATGTATTTAACTTCCAAATGCACCAATATAATTTAATCAAGCCCACCTCTACTCTATGCGTTTTGGAAAAGACTGAAATATAATACATATATTTATGAACTATTTTTAAAACAGAATAATGATTGCCCACTTCATGCATAAAAATGTGCTTATTAAGTCATACTGTATGATCAGGACTTTCAACAGCCTGATGAGCTTAATCACAAAGGTGTTTAAGCCCAAGGTTTATGCATGAAATGGGCAACTCTTATTGTATGTAATTTGTATAGGACGTCACTCTGTTAGTGTGAATCTCGGGTTAGGCTTAAATGAGATCCTGTTTTTGTCCTGCAGGGCCGGAGCATTGTGACAGGCAGTGTGGAGACAGGAAACTACTTCCAGCTGGATTTCAGTCAGCATAGTATAGTGGAAAGCATCACCTGTTTGTCCTTTAACCCACTTCCTGTCTCCAACTATCTCTGTCTATACGGCAAACACCAGCTGCTGCTCAACAGGCTGTATGCGCGTGCTGACGACGAGCTGATTCATGACCTCTACAGGTTCTACACGCACTGCACAAGCATCACATCTACTATACACACTTCATAAGCACTACTAGTTCTACACACACACACACACACACACACACATAGACACATACACTTTACAAACACTACCGGTTCTACACACACACACACACACACATAGACACACACACTTTACAAACACTACCGGTTCTCCACACACACACACACACACACACCCACACACACACACACAAACATACACACACACATACACACACACACACACACACACA
>QMIH01002057.1:21754-32326 GCA_003987875.1 Clarias batrachus
AAAAAAAAAAAAACGAATAACCCACAGGGTCAAGGGTAAACCCTTTCTCCAAGCTCCACCCTTTCTCCAGCCATCCCATATTTGGTTTATCTGAACCCTCTTTATGTGATGAGCCCAAGATAGCTGGCAGGTAATCACATCACAGAACTCTTCCCTTGGCTTGGTACATCAATTTCAAATCCATTCTGTCTTCCAGTGATCATCCATGCAATATACTGTAGGATGAAGTGAGGTGTATAAAAGAGTGTAATGTTGGGGGAAAAAAAAAAGAATGGAAGCGGTGGAAGAAGAAGAAGTAAAAGAGAAGGAAAAAAAGCTGATTCCAGCAGGATATCTCCAGCCCTCTGTCTCGATTTTCAGGCTCCATTGTGAAAGCGAATTGGAAGCGAACGAGTTCCCTTCAGGCAAATTGCTGGCCATCTCAAAATAATGGTGGATTTCTCAATCAACTTTCTGCTCCCTGTGAAAAATAAAAAACAAAACCAGAATGTCTAACATAAAAAAAAATGTCCAACAGATCGTTTTAAAATGAAAGGAACGGGGGCACGGTCACAAATGCCCTGAAAAAAAAAAAAAAAAAACTCAGTTTAATGTAATTAATTCCACACTGTTTGATTTGATTTGACTTTTTGGTTTGCCAACACTGAGAGTCCCCAGAGGCAACGTGCTGTGTTTGCCCTTCGTGGAGTCGGGGGATATTAACTCGCTCTGCAGTCACTGCTCTAGCACCTCATGCACCCCCCACATTGAGAGGAATAAATAAGGAATGGCTTTCATTACATGCCGCTGGGAAAACAGCCATGGGGCACTCGCTTTAGTTGGCCTTAATAGCAGCGAGAACTCCCACCGAAACGCTACGGACCGTTCTCATGATTCGTGTTTTGTTTTGATTTCAGAACAGCTTGTCTGGCTTTTTTTTAATAACCTAAATGCATAATGCTAATCACCGCTGGGAAGGGTAAATTGGGCCATTAGCAAACAGGATAAAGACAGTTTTGCAAGTCAACACACTCCACCGTGACATTTCAGATGAGTCAATAAATGCCAATAAGGTCAGGCTTCTGGTAATAGTTTGTTTGTGGGAAAAAAAACAAAAAAACAAACACAAAAAAAAACATTTGGTTTGGATTTCATAATTAAGGCTGAATCTTAGTAAAAATTTTATTACCTTACAAATTGCCTGCCACAGAATAATAATGCTGACTGGCATAACCTTTGCCCAGAGACACAACAATGGAAAAAAAAAGTAAATTACAGCGGCAGTTTCTAGCCATACCCTGGAGACTATTAATAAGAAATGTAATTATTTCTTCATTTACTTTTACATGCTACGCATCGAAGTGAAGCAGGAAATCGCTTGAGGCAAAAAGGACAAAACTAGTTTGGTTTTATTTTTTTCCCTCTCTCTCAGTCTTAATATTCATAATATTGGTTTTCCACATAACCTCGCTAGGGCTTACAAGGATTTGACTTGTTTAGTTTACTTAAATAAATAACATAATAAATAAACATTATTCCGTCAGACTATTCACTCGCTATCGGTTTTACGCTGATTGCTAGCATGTGTGCTCAGGTCTGATTTGTGTGCGCACATTATTAACCTTCATCCCRACCAGACTCCCCAGGGTCCTAATATTCACTGCTTGAATGAGTAATTATGATATGACTGAAGCTGTGGGATAGAAAAGGGGGAGTTCAGGASCAACACAAAAAGATCAGATGCTAACATGGTTAGCTGGTTTATTCTCAGCTACACTATTATCTTGGCTTTTATGGTGCGAAAGCGTTTTATTACCAGTGCCACCTGTGGAAGGTAAAAGTGGCTAGACGGCCTTTATGATTAATTTTACGGTCGGCGATAACAGATTCGACAAAAGAGAAGAAGCCGCGATGGAATCGGGTTACGATGGTGTAGAAAATATGACGAGACCAAAAATCCGGTAGCACATCTGGTCTTCAGTCGATCTAAACTAGTGTTTCCTCAGGGGAAAACCTGACGCTCTATGGTTTTGCTCTCTCTCAGGTATTACTTTTCATTACATGGTGTAGGTTTTGTGAGATGAGGAAGGAACAAAAACGGGGTGTTTCTGAAAACTGGGTTGGAAAGCGCGGAGCTAAATGAACATTGGTCCCCTGTGAGAGCATGCATCCAGCTGTCAGAGTGAGCCCTTTCACTACATAAAATAATTAATTAGGCCCTATGTTGCCATCATAATTATTATGATCTATGAGTAAATGGAGTCTGGTGATGTAACCACTAGATTAACTTCATGGTAGCAGATTCTTCTCACTTGCGGTTTTGCAACGGGGCAATTAATTTTTCAGCTTTGAGTGAGTTATTTTAAGAACACTTGATGCAGAAACAATACTTAATAATCTAAAAATGACAACTTTTGGGATGAGCTAGTCAAGAGTCTGGTCAATTTGCGAACATCTGCTTCAACCTTTGGTCAATTTGGAATTGTTTGGGATCGGGTTCTTAAATATCTAGTCAGTTTGGGGATCGGATTCCTAAATATCTGGTCAATTTGGGACCGGGTTCTTACATCTTTGACCAGGTTTGGGAACCAGGTTCTTAAGTCTCTGGTCAGGTTGTTGATCGGGTTCTTAAATCTCTGGTCAGGTTTGGGAATGGGGTTCTTAAGTCTCTGGTTAAGTTGGGGATTGGGTTCTTAAGTTTCTGCTCAGGTTGTTGATCGGGTTCTTAAATCAGGTTGGGGATTTGGTTCTTACTGTAAGTCTCTAGTCAGGTTGGGGATTTGGTTCTTATATCTCTGATCAAGTTTGGGAATCAGGTTCTTAAGTCTCTGGTCAGGTTGTTGATCGGGTTCTTAAATCTCTGGTCAGCTTTAGGAATCAGGTTCTTAAGTCTCTGGTCAGGTTGGGGTTTGGGTTCTTAAGTCTCTGGTCAATTTGAGATAAGCAGGCGAACAACTGAAGTTCCTGTATGACTGCTTTGTTACCAAATCAATCCTTCACCTTTTTCAAGCATTTTGAAAATGAATCTCATATCTGTGTCACATAAAGTGCAGGATAAATGTTTGATGATAAGTTGTGATGCTGGTTGTGAAAGGAGACTTGTTGATCCAGTCCTATACAATGTTTCCTGCCAGATCAGTACTCTGGTAGTACTTTGTGCGTATATCCAGTTCCTGTCATTAGTAGTCATTGCTCATTGTGGGCATATGAGCCCAGGGGCACCGCTGCACACGTTAATTACCTCACTAATAACCCTCTGTGAGAGCAGCCTGCTGGGGCCGCGGTGCCTTGCGTTAGGTTCCTTCAGAGCTCAGCTCACCCTCGTGTATACTGAAGATTGCAGTCCAAAAGAACTAATAGCGGTCCATCTTAGTGCCTGATTTTCAGAGCTATTTCCCGACCGTGGCCAGGGATCAGAGGAGCTTTATTTTTTCCCAGGATACTCGCTGCTCATGGGTAATTCCCACTTTAATTCAGGATGCACTGCGGGGAATCTTTGCTGCAAGCACTGAGTCATTTATTGGCTTTTCCAAATGCTGAGTCTGGATGGGAAAAAAAAATCAAAGAAAGACCTCTGGAGTTGTACGAGATGAGGCCTGAGCATACACAGTGGAAGACTTACATAAACTTTGAAAATGAAATTTGTAAGCAGGAAAGATTTGAATTCTGATATTCAATGGATGTTATTTCGCAAGTTCAAGGTTCAAGAAGCATGCGGTATTTAATTCCTGTTTCCCAACAAGATGTGGCCAAGGACAGGTTTTTATTGTAGTTAGTGGAGGCGAAATGTCCAAGACCCAGCTTCAATAGGATATCAGGAATTGGTTTTTAAATCCTTTTAATCAAAGTGACTAGGACATAAAGAGCGATAGAGTAATTCAGAATAAGTCTTATCCATTATTAAAGGCTTGGGCTTACTGTTCTGGCCAGAAATCAACCCCTTTACATGGTATTTTTGTCTTCTTTGGTGTTTAACATGCTCAGTGATATGAAGATCGTTATGAGTGCAGCTTTAGGCGATGGATGGAGAAACATATCCTTATTCTAATGGAATGTCACTTCACTGAAATGCATTACGCTCATTAAGTCGGACCGTTTCAGCGTTCCCTACGTCGAGGGACGGAGAATAAAAATACCACCGAAATGTATTTAATCACGACCACTTATAAAGCAAGAATTCCATTAACATGTTTTATGCCGGCTATAACGAGGAATGCTCCATCCAACCAAATGCACAAATGAATTCCCTGACTGTTTTTTTTTTTTTTTTTACAACACGTCTTACAAGTTCTACAATGATTTACATGCTCTATTTTCTTTCCTTTGTGTCTGCTCCCCATAATCACGTCTGTCCAGTGTGTAAATGTACAATTCGGCCAACCTGTTGCACAAGTGTGTGGCTGACATTGAAAGATGATATCCGTCCTGATTGGATGCATTCAGAGAAAACGACAACCTACTTTACCGGCGCTCCATTTCTTTTTTTTTGTTTTGCAGGCAGTGTGTACACCTGGTGATTGGAGTAAACAGAGCCTCTTTTGTCTGATCACCAGTTAACACACAAAAACATGACACTTTTCCGGAGTAATTACACCATGTCAAGTGTTCATTCGCCAGGCATAGCGTGCACTATTGGCGCTATCAGACTCGTTCCAGTTCTGCAGGGAATTAGTGCTGGATCCAGATGTCACTGCAGAACTAATGGTGTAATCAGAACTGCAATCAGGCCGATACTGTTCAAGCTGAAAAAAAAAAAAAAATGATTGCTTTAATGCCGGACAGTTTTCTCCTGGACAATCTTCAGCTGGATGTTGGGTTTGTTTATTCACATCACATCATTTGAGCAGTTGCCAGCATGTCTCATCAATAGATTGTGTACAGTATAATAGTAGATATTGGATTAGAATTCTGTTTAAGATACATTTGCTTCCGACCATATGCTTCCTAGATATCTTTTTAATAGCTTTCTAGACATTATATTATATACTATACTATATTATTTACTTAAGAAATACACCTGGTGATGTCTGGGTATGGCGTGGTAGTGAGAAGATACGGACTTTGTTCTGTACAGTATGTTCCAGCCACATACAGAACAAATATAAGTAATATCACCTAGCATTATTATAATGTAAACTCGTCTTCGGAGGCTTCTTGCTAACAACTATGCCATCAAAACCAGTGATGAATAAACATAAAAAGACTAAAGCTGAGGCAGAAGAAAATGCTATGCTATGCTAGTTTTTTTTAAGAGATGCATGGATTCTATGAATGAACTACAAGCTGGCTTGAGTGACACTGTACATATACTACATGCCATTCACTCAATGAAAACTTCATGACATTTTCTCCAAAACCAACATACCATATATCCATAAGTCTCCATCATGTCTCCATACAGTCTATGACAAACTACCTGGAGAAAAGGATCAAAACACTCACCCTGAACACTGACTAAATCATAGTCGACACCCTAATCTGAGGATTATTAGATTGCTAGAGGGAGCAAGTTGCGGGGGAAAGTCACTGGAAACCTGGCTCCGGGGGACTCTGGGAATAGAACTGCTACCCAATGGAGAAGGGACAATGAAACTGTAAGTTCTCTATCAAATAACTGATAATTGATTAGTTGCCAGATGTTTGAAATCAGATCAGTTTAATAATCTGATGAATATTTGTAAACGGGGCTCGGCACTGTCGCCTTGCACCTCCATAGTCTGGGTTCGATTCCCGTCCCTGTGTGCATGGAGTTTGCATGTTCTCCCTGTGCTTGGTGGGTTTCCTCCGGGTACTCCGGTTTCCTCCCACAGTTCACAGACATGCAGTGCCTGTAGTGTGTGAATGAGTGTGTGTATGTTTGTGAGCCCTGTGATGTACAGTATAGGCACTCTGTCCAGGGTTTACACCACCTCTAAGTCTCTGGGATAGGCTCCAGAACACAGGATAAATCGGTACAGACGATGTGTGAGTGAGTTTGTTTGTTTTGTCTGGACGGGTGGGCTGTGGTTGTGGACGTGTAGTGGGCAATGTTTGTTTAGGAAGGCAGTAACCGGTGTCATCATCAACTCTTGTGTCATAGCGTGGGTGCTAGTGGGGTCGGGGCAGAGCCGCAGAGCACGTCTAGTTCACGAATAAACGTCATACGATTCAAAAGCGCATTTTTTAAATTACGTTTATTTACAGACTGACAAACCTGCATTTACAACCTCGCTCGCCACTTGTTTTTGTTTGTTTGCTTTTTTATTTATGGGTTCATGTGCTCACTATTTATTTATGGCTTTATGTACTATACGAGAATGACTGCATTGCATGTCTTGCTTTCTCATTTATAGTTTGCACACCGAGCTCTGGTACAGCTTGAAGCTAATCTTAAGGTTAACATTTGCATGAGGAGCTTTTACTCTGCATCTTCATGAAGCTCAGACATGTCCCAGACATGGCGTGTAGCATTGTAGCCTCTTCCATTAGCGCTCTGTCACAGAACAATAATGCGTCAGATTTTCATATCTATCCAGTATGGGTAATGAGAAAAATTTGATCTAGGGGAAAAAAAATTACAACTTTGCACCTATGATTGGAAAGAAATATGGTTCCTTAAGGTTTCTTTAAAAGGTTAAGCTTGGAAGCCAATCCTATGGTGCTAGATTGAACCATTTTATTTGTGATGCATTTTTAAGTTTCTGAAAATGGTTCTCTGAACCTGAGGTTCGAACTACAGTAGTGTAGAACCCTAACCCCTGTTCTAAAGCTGCCCATTTTTAATAAAAGTTACACCGTGCTCTTATTAATGCAAGACCCCATTACATGCCATTTGCCTTTTAAAAACCTTTGAGCGAGGTCGCAGATATTTTGAAACGTGCTGTCAAATGAAGGAAACGGCTAATGGGTTCGCATAAAGACGCCTTTATTTTCCTTTCTCAGAGCCTTCATACTTGTGACTATTTGATAAAATGGGATAGTCGGAATTCTAATGAATATAATGCACCTGGTATAATGTAGCTACTTTCACTTAGATTGGCACAAGTAGGGCGAGATTGCTCTATTCCTGCCGCATAGCCAAAAAGTAAGTCGTCAGCAAAGATAATAAAAAATATATACAGTATAATAAAAAAAAGCATGGTAAATGTATAATATCAGAATATTTAATACAAATAAATAAAAAATAATAATAATGAATGAATTTAAAAAAAATTATGTCAGGCACCTTTTTATTATAAATAGCAATGAATTGTTACTGATACTGTTATATATTATTATACTGTTATATATTATTATACTGTTATATATTATTATACTGTCATATGTTGTTATATATTGTAATCATTTATTAATGCTTGTAAACTGACATATGAACACTATGCGTCTTGATTTGGACATGATTTTATATAGAATAATTCTGCATAAATAAAATGGCAAAAAACTGCATAGTATGCTGTGAAAATATCGAACAGGGAAGCTCAGATCAAATCTTGCTATATTACAGGATAATACAATACAATATAATACAATGTTACCTGCCAAAACATAAAACTCAAATGGTGGGAAAATTATCCACGAATAGTGCCAAGTGAGGGGAAATTCCATCTCTTATCGAGTAACTTGTTCTTGACAATAATCCAGTATCGGTGCTTAAAAAAGAAGGATCGTGATAACAAAAACATAAATCACTCACAGCAACACTAACCAACTCGAGGTACATACAGTAATGCAGCTACAGTAGAAAATCCACTTCATTTACAATTAACTCATTATGATTATAAAGAAAGAGCATTTTTTTTTAGTAGCCTAATATCTACAGAAATACCTACAGTACTGCGAAAAGCAAAAGACTTGATTATTGAGAAATATTATTTCTTTGTATTAAATTAAGCTCCAAAGAGCCTAAAGATACAATTTAAAAATTTGTTTGTCTACAGTACAGTATGTAGCAACCTCAGCCGCGACCTCATTTCCCCTCTCGTCTGTTCCAACCTCTGATCATCGGTCTACTGATCATCTCTCATCATCTGCACAAGTCAGCGAGCCAGAAACTTGCCAAAAATGAGAGACGATAAAGTCCTTCAGCCAGCCTGGAGAACTATTCCTGAAGACTGAGGTAGGAATCCAGGAAAGTCTGACACTTTGGAAGTGAACAGACGAAAAGAAAGAAACGAGAGCTGGCTCAAGACTTTTGCACATCTATAATACAGATCTGGCCATTAAGAACGCACGTTTCTTGAAAAGGGATCTCGCGCGCTTCCGCGGCAGCTCGCGGAAAGCTGTGAAAATGCCGTTCATTACCTGTAGGGGGCAGTCGTGTTTCAATCTGAAGTATTGTGTACCTACTGAAGCCAGAAATGCGTTCTCTCTCTAACCCTAACCTACACGCCCATTGACAGCAAGCGACAGAGCTYATAAACGTGTCGAGCTCAAACGTTAAATACTGATATGTATTTAATCTTCATTTTCTTCTCAATGATGATTCTTCTTTGACTGCGCTTTCTCCATTCAGTATTATTATCATTAGTAGTAGTAGTGAAAACTACCGCTGATTAACTATCTCATAAACCAAGGAAAAAATTACTAACTAGTAACTTAGCATGCACATAGTTGATTAATACTGTACTAAATTAGGGAGTACCCCTACATGTCCCCTGCAACAACAACAACAACAACAACAACAACAACAAAAACTTTTTAGTGAATATGAATCCAACCTCAGTAGTAACTTTCTTGAAAGTTTCTTTAAAGAAACTTTCCCCCAAATCAATGACTAAATAGGTTTTAGCGCTACGCTTCTGTAGCCAGTTTTTGAGCCGTACCTAGCTTTGTGTGGTGTGCCTTCAGTCGAACAAGAAAAAAAGAATACATTTAAGCTCAAGCCCCCGAGCTACAGCACACCTCACTAACCTCTCCACAATCCTTCCCTTCTTCGCCCGTACAGTATCTCACCTCCCYCGGCTCCTTCAACTTCTCTACCGCTTCCAAGAGTTTCCACTTTCCTCTCATTTTTGGCGTCTCCAGCCCACACGGCGGGTTTCCCATGAAGATGGATGAAACAGGAAGCGGTTACTGAGCCCCAGAGACCGAATCAGAGTTAATGTTCGTTGAACATTAGGACATTGCTTAAGTCTTCTCACATACGTTTTCATGCTGCTGAGGATCTCATTGGACCCACCACCTAGTGCAGTATCTGGACTTTCACAACACGAAGACAAAACGTTGGACAACAACAAAGGAAGCATAGGCATTCTTATAATTTTATGCTTAAAGGTTTCACATCCAAGAAACTGACTATGCAATCATTCTTTTTAGTTAAGCTTTTCAGTGTGTCTAGTTATAAGTTAAACAACACCAGCCATCATGATTTTTCTCACAAAAACACTAGCAGGTCAAAAAAAAAAAAACACTGAATGCTCGCAATAACTACACCATAGTAACCCATGAACTGAATAAAAATGGTCTCATAACGAAAGATTAGAAACATGTTCAAGTCAGTTTGAAAATAATTAAGAATGATGTCAGCAACAAAGTTTGCAACTATGCCTTTTATTGTGTTTTAACTCCAGCGACAAAACTTTTTTTTGTTTTACTTCGTTGCAT
Source organism: Clarias batrachus (assembly GCA_003987875.1). Classification (NCBI taxonomy): domain Eukaryota; kingdom Metazoa; phylum Chordata; class Actinopteri; order Siluriformes; family Clariidae; genus Clarias; species Clarias batrachus. Next base: position 31,316 of record QMIH01002057.1, read on the forward strand.
TTCTGCATCATTTGAATGGTTATATTGGGTTGACATACTATCATTAATGACAACCTGACACATAAGGATGAGTTCGAACACCCTCACTCCGCGGGGGGCCTGAAGCCTTAGACTTAGGTCATGAGCTAGGGTACACCCTGGACAGGGTGCCAATCCAATGCAGGAAACACACGTACTGTATAGACGTTCACATGCTCATTCACACAGTACAGGCAATTTGGGAACAACAATTAGCCTAATCTGCATGTCTTTGGATTTTGGGAGGAAACCGAAATACCTGAAGGAAACCCACCAAACACGGGGAGAACTGTACAATATTTGAATGGTGCAAATATTTCAAAGAAGTCCATATGTCCGTGAAAGACCTGGCCGAGGTAGCTCGGATCACACTGCAGTCGTTCCCATGAACATTCAGCGCCTCATCTTTGAAAATCGATAGATAACTTTTCACCAACTTGGTGCAGAGACGCGTCCGTCTGTGGGAACTGTCGGAACAACACACAATCATTCACCAACACCACTTGCACATGGAACAGGAACTTATCGCCACGTCCCCCGTACAGCCCTGAAGCCATTTCCACGTTTATATACAATCATGCGTCCATGGTGCACCATCACTCACCAAATCCTCTGTCAGGTGATGATACGCTTATACAGTTATAATGATGCAGAATATATAAAACTAATTTAAAGTCTACAACAGACTCAAAGGGATGTACTGTATACTATATATATATTACTATGTCATGCATTTAAAACCCCTTTTTAATGGAAATCCTTTTTTATAACAATTCATTTCAAATGTCTGACAAACAAAACTGAAAATTTGACCCGAGAATTTGGCTTAATTAGGAATATTTGGCAGAATATTTGGAGTTGTTATGTCATAAGATATTAGAGCCAATCACAGACTAATATGCAAATTAAGCTAATTAAACATCAGTTCTTCAGGAAAACGCAGCAGGTGGATTAGAGTGGGAGCGTTTCTAATATTATATATATATATATATA
>QMIH01002057.1:36443-48665 GCA_003987875.1 Clarias batrachus
CAGCTGGAACCACACCAGGGCCTCTCATTTACATTCGCATTCGCATTTATTCACTTGGCAGACACTTTTATCCAAAATGATTTACAAGTGAGGCGGAATTGAGTCCAAATACGAAGCTGTTAAAGGAGCTGACAGTGATGCAGTGCTGCAAAAGCACGTCTCACAAAGTGACCAGAAACAACAGAAGAACAGTTAGTCAAGCTAGAAATGATAAATCGATGAATACTTTGCATTACACAACAGTGCTGTGGAATCTGCACACACTCTCATTTATTTATAGGAATTTATAAATGATGTTTTCTGTAAGGATGCACTCATGGAATGAGTCTCCAGTGTCAATGACATTTCACTTTTCTAACATGGCAATGTAAAAAGCATAGACCGTGTTTTTGTCCTACCGACCTCCAACGATCTTCACTGCCCTGGATCGAGTTCGGATCGAATTCCATGTTGTATTTGACACACTTCTATTAATAAAACTGATCTAGAGTTCCTTTATATTGAAACAATTTAAGATGAGCAGAATGTAGATCTGGCTAGAATGCTGACAAACCTAGATAGTTAGTTACATAAAAGGTTTCGTCTTGGTTTTGAAAAGAAAAGGCCAAACAAGGCAAGGGACACCTTAGACGGGCTGGCACATACAGTACACACACTCCGTGCAATTTAGCAATGCCAATTAGCCTAATCTGCATGTTTCTGGACTGTTGGATGAAGCGCTAGTACCTGGAGGAAACACACACAGACAGCACTGAGAGAACATGCAAACTCCATACACATTGTCCCCGAGGGGGGGATTCGAACTTAACCCCTGGCTAACCACTAAGCCACCATGCTGCCAAGCACACATACTGTCCATATGCCAAGGTTTAAACAATCCAAATGGACCTTCTTCCTAATGTGACATCACAAAAGTCAACACCCTCCCCTGACTTGTGCTCTGGTGGGGTGAGTTTCATCAGTAACTTATTTACATATAACATACCCGTTTGGAGGAGGAGCTTAATAAAAACATTATCTGAGGCATTATGTAAGGCGTATTGGAGCTGGATTGTTAACAGACACACTCTGGGGAGATTTGAGACTTGTTAAAGAAATAGAATATATGGGACCTTTAAACAAAGGTAGTATGAGTACTATTCGTAGTTACTGTTTTTCAATGAAATAATAATTTAAAAAAACTGGACAGTCAACCATAACAAGAGACAACACTGGCAGTTGCTACAGGAGACAGAGACGTCCAGTATACTGTACCAGCTTACTACTAGTTATTAAACATAAACTGAACAGAAAAGTCAAAATTCTGAGCGGAATATTTTGACTGATCGCTTAGCGAGTCATCCTGTGGTTAGTGCGTTATTATTATTATGATCCCTACTAGTCGATATATTTCAATAGCTCTTAGCAGAAATGCTTCAATGTGGAAAGAAATATAGCGAATATGATAAGCTCAAAGCGTAATAACGACGTAATGTATGAAACAAAAAAATAATAATAAAATCCGAGCCGCCATGCTTAAAGCTGATTAACTTAGTTCTGCAATCCAAGTCACTACGAGGCTTTGACCACAAATAGCATTTTCTAAAAAAAAAAATAGAAAAAAAAACTCAGGCTGGTAGGGAGAAACCGTAGGTCCCTTCATGTGCGAAAAATAACATTTATGAAGTATTATTTGGATGACATCATAGAGAGAAAGAAACGGGGGAGCGTTTTTCGTTATACAGGTTTTTGACTGCATTTCTATGCAGACATTCGAGAACCTGACATTAGATAAAAAGGAAAAAGTACAACGGGAGACATCAGGGATATATCATCAATCAGCGTTTTCCGGCTCTCTCTCTTCCCCTCTCGGAGACAACAGCAGATGCTCAGATGTTAAACACGAGCCTGTAATGACAGCCAGAGCTGAAGGCAAACACCCCTGAGCAGCGACATGAACCAAACCAGACTCAGCGAGCGCCTGCCAGGAAAATCTAATCAGAGGAAGAACCCATTCAAACTCCCACTGAAAAAACAGGGGGGGGAACGTTTAGCGGAGCGAGCGCGCCGCATCGAGCGCAGGGCCGAACGAAGGTAATGAGAGAGAGAGAGAGAGAGCGAGAGAGAGAGAGAAGTGTGCCTCAGACACAGGAAGGAGGCCGAGAATTTCCTCCTGAGCTAAAGAGCAATTCAGTGCGCTGAGCTTTGACACTGTGGGCGCAGGGAGGAAGGAACCGTGCACAGATCTGCGTTTCCTGTTGACAGGAGCTGTCATAGTGCGCACGCTCGCCTTTTCTGACACGTCGTCTAAGAGAAATCTAGCGCTAGTTTTCATATCTCACATCGAACCTCTCAAGAAGCTGACAGTCGTCTCGTGGCGCCGGCGTTCAAGCCGACCTGAACTCGCAGCGCACGTCAGTAAACAAATCTATTTACAAGACGGAGCTGGAACTCCGAGAGATCGACCGCATGTGCCGCGCTATATGATTTACAGCGATATAACATCGATCTCCACTGCCCTTACGTTTAAATCATAAGGCTGGGTCGGATCACATGTTGTACCAGACGCTGTTACGATAAATTCAACCGGTCTGGATCGACTAGGTATTGAAAAAGATCTAACTAGGATGCTCTTGGCTTTAATTAAGTGCCGTCTGCTGCTCTGCCATCACAATCCATGCTACTTTAACTAGCGCTGTCGCAATAATGTTTAATAGGAAAAAAAAAACAACAACACACATTTCAACCACTTAAAAAAAAAAAGTCTGGATAACACTCAGGTTTTGATGTTTTTCTCCTGATCAAACAAACAAACAAACAAAAAGCGTATTTTTCTACTTAACATTTTCCAGCGTCATTCAACATCATGCTAGTAAGAAATCCAGGATAGAAATGATGCGGTGAAGTGGACGCCAAGTTCCAGGATGCAATGCAGCCACTGTACAGTATATGACACAGTTACACCGTTAGTTAGCGAGTTAGCATTCTATGATGCTGGATAAGATCTGGCAGTCGAATTGAATTGTGGGTAATCAAGGAATGCATTAACCAGAGTTAACGTATCATCAGCAGGTTGATGAGAGAATTTGACCAAAGACGTGGGACTTTGCAGGTTGATAAAGTTTCTGATGAATGTTGTTGGTCTTTCGGCTGCTCCCAGCAAGGGGTTGCCACATACAATACAAGCTTCTTAGCAAAGGTTTTACACCGGATATGCCCCTCCTGAAACGACCCTTCCATTTTATCCAGGCTTGGGATCGGCACCGCATGCAGTGGCTGGGGTTTGGGAACTGGCTGGGCATCGAACCCGGTAAAACATCTACGCAAGGTTTTCCAGCATAGTACACAGATGAGACTCTTAGATGCATTAAAACATTTCAAGGACGATCCCAGATGATGTGTCTCAGTGGTTAAGGCATTGGACTATGGTTCAGAAGGTCGCAGGTTCAAGTCCCACTACCACCAAGTTGTCCCTGTTGGGCCCTTGAGCAAGGCCCTTAAACCCAACTGCTCAGATGTATAATGAGATAAAAATGTAAGTCGCTCTGGATAAGGGCGTCTGCCAAATGCCTAGATGTAGATGATGTGTCTCGGAGGCTACCGCGTGAAGGAACTACTATATCACTATATATGGGAGTTATTGCCACGTCCCCTGCACAGTCCTGACCGCGCTCTAAGCCACATGCTTGGGCCATTAAAGGAGTTCCTGGGACGCCAGTGAAAACTTTCTACTGTACCTTGATGGTATCCAGGCACTAGTGATACAAAGTTAGTACATCCAAAGTCCCAGGTTGACTTGGGATGCTGTAAATCATTCATGATGTTTTTTTTTTTCGTTTGCACAATAAATGAGTCCTTCTTTGATTGACACTAACCTAGCGGGTTTAATCGCAGCCTTTACATGTATGTTAGCCTTAAAGCTCCAGGACAAAACTACACCTGAACCTCAGGATTCAGAGGCACAGTCCTGTATATACTATACCGCTGATGTGTTTTAGTCATTTTTGAGCACTTTTTTCTTCTCCCAGAAATCTAACATATACTGTAATAAAGAGCTGGCGAACTGGCCAGTGTAGCTTTCCTGTCAGCGAAAGGTCAAACTACATACCACTCCTGCGGGTAATGTGATGTATAGAAAAAGATGCAGAGGGGCCGTGAATGCTAGGCTGCATCTATTTAGCGGAATGGGAGCGATCTGCAGTCTGTGTCCGCGGACTCATCAGAACAATGGCAGTCATCCACGCAGCGCAGGCGAAATGGGGAAAAGCAATGCGGCGAACCAAATGGCCGTCTTGCCTGAATGCGTCTCTCGCAGAGTCCTTTTCCATCTGAGTTTTTATCGGGTGGGGAAATGACTAAGGGGAGCAGTGTGTGTGTGTGTGTGTGTGTGTGTGTGTGAGTGGGGGGGGGGATTTCCTACATCCGTTTGCCCGAATCCATTGCTTAAAAACAACCTTGCATATGTTTGTTTTTTTTCACCTTCCAATCTGCGCCGAGTCTGATCTGTTAATCAGTATTTCAAATTTGCATTCTTCCAAAAATGCTAATCAATGAACGCTCCTAAGTGGTCTGTTAGCATTGCAAAATAAGACCCTTCCCCAGTAGATCTCGTTGCGCCATCAGTCTTGTTGCCATTATTTATTTATTTATTTATTTATAAAAAAAAAAAACATTTTTTTTGACGATGTGTTACTTTCTCGCATTATTAGGCACCTTTGCATATAAATACGGAGTCACGCTCTCCGATCACATCAAGACGAGGAGTACAGCGGTGGATTCTATAACGTATAATAGCAGTGTGGAATGTTTGGTTTTATATATATATATATATATATATATATATATATATATATGACGAGGTGCGAGATGTGGTTTATGATTAACCTTCTGAACTGTAATTGGATGCATTTGATGAAGCAAATAAACCTATTTGATTCAACTCATTTGTTTAAACTACCAGTCTAATCCCATGATCTTTCTTCCCTGATCTTTTCTTTCCTTCTACACTGTAAACCCAAACTGAAGGCGTTCATCCAAAATACACAATCATCTCCTTCGAACAGCTGATATACTATAGAGATGTATCTCCTACTTACGCTCTGTAATTCCTTCGTAATCTGAGATGCTGTTTGTTAAATGCTGACTTCTGAGGTCTTGCTATCCTTGGAAGATCTTCATGAGAGCCCGTTTCATCATGGTGTTCTTGCAAGAACCGTTCCAGGACAGTTGCCCTTCTTAAAATAACAAACAACTGTTGTTGTTGTTGTTGTTACTTAATTACTTAATGCCATGCAGTATGTGTTATTTCATAGCTTTGATGAACAAATCCATTATTGTTCTAGAATATAGAAAACAAATCCAAATTTGTGTGCAAACCTTTGGTGTACAAACCTCAGTTGTTTAGCATGAATTTAAACGTCCCATGTTTTACAGTTGCTTCAGCAGCTTATCACAGGTCTTAGAGTCCATTGGAGTGATAATGCTACAGATGCATAATGCATTTTGTCATACCACAAACTCCTTCTTATACACTCCTTTTCCAAACGCATCATTTCAGTGTCTATGCAAAAGAGCTACTGCTGAGCCACACCCCTCTGAACAACAAGCCGGGAGGGGGGGGTGTCTTCTTATATGAGGTCACAATAGGAGGAAAATTTAAGAAACTTGTTTAATGCCCAGCCACAAGACACAAAGCAGGGAAAGTTTTTTCATTTACATACGCACATGTGAGACAAATCTGAAAGTCTAAAGTTATGACTAAAAAGTGAATTTTGCGTAAAAGGTGCCCTTTAATGTTTACGTGAGGGGATTTTAGGGAATCTTTTACATCTAACGATACAGTGAGTGAATTGAAATTCTTAAGCAAATAACAGAAAATCTGAAAAAGTGTAAACACCCACCTAGTTAAACTCATGCACCAGGGATTGACGCTTGTTACAAAAAACGTTTGCTGTTTTATAACTTTTCTATTTCTAAAGGTTTAAAATGCCAGGGTTTTTCAAAACAGGCAATTAGTGCTAGATGAATTAATCGTACTTTGTAATTACCACTAATTAGATAATTAGTACAATATAACTATTTGCATGGTGTATGATCGTGTCTCTGTTCGTAGCTGCATTGTTCAAATGATAAACACGAATAGAATTCTATAGTCAAATAAGCAAAATGAGTATAATAATAATAATAATATTAGTGCAGATTAAAAAAAAATTTTTTTTTAGGTAAATTGCTTTTACAGGGAATCTTGCTTACGTTTCGCAAAACACTTTAACCGCCCTGCGGGGACGCGGACTAGCCCTTGTTTTCCTCTTTAAATTGAGCCATACATAATAGACGCCTGCTGTTTTGACTGCAAAGCTGAAGAAGCCACTTTTAAGGCATGGAGGTCACGGAAGACGTCGAGCTCCCTAAAGATCCCCGACTCGCTGCTCCTGCTGATATGTGCGAGTTTATTTTTGTTCGCTCAGGCCGAAGGTGGGCTCGTACTAAAAATGCTTTCTCCCGGTGGTAAACACAACCTGAGGGTGTGCGGCGCCCACTCGGCCCCGGAGCTACTGCGTTCTCCGTCCCTTATCTACCTGACATTTTAAACAGCCGAAGTCACATTCGTGGAAAATCAGGAACGTGACAAACATCATAATGGGAGCGCTCACTGTCGATTCGGTCTCTGTCTGGCTTCTGTGCCGCTCGACACGGTGCTGTTTCCCCTCGAGAGGAAAATCCGCCGTTAATTCAGGCTGATGTTCAAGTGGGTGTCATGTCTGAGCATCCTATTAAGTTGATAACTTTGCTCTCATGACGGTACACTTCGACATAATTATACCATCTGGTACGCTTCGCCGTGTACGAGTAACTACGGACGATTCGTCTGCTCCTCCTAATCATACTCGATTGTAATGTTCGGCGTAAACACAACACGCCGTACCTTCATACACGTCAGCTGGGAAATGAACGCATGGATTTGACCACGGCGCCATAAACATGATTAATATGACTAAGCAATAAGCATGGCAGTCTCTCTCTAGCAGAGTAGTGTTAGGGATCATTACACTCGCTCAGGCAATCTCGCCCACTGGAGTTTATTGTCCTCAGACTGGGATCATACACTTGCTGTACTGATTTCCTGTTTTCTTTTAGGATTCGCATTATTATCAATAGATATTAAGACAATTTCAAGCTATCGAGCGTGAATGCTTGCTTGGAAGAAATGAGACACGGAGCACGAACAAAAAAAACCTAAACAAAACAAAAACGTGAAATATGGACTGTTGATTTATTTACTTATGTATTTATTTAATTCACAGTACGTTTAGGCGGCATGGTGGTGWAGTGGTTAGCAATAGCAATTGTCCCTGTGCATGGAGGGTCCAGGTACTTTGGTTTATTCCCACGGCAGATTAGATTAATCAGCATTCCCAAATCGCATAGTGTGTGAGTGCGTGCCCTAGGGTAGACTGGCACCCAGTCCCGGGTGTACCCTGTCTCATGCCAAAAGTCTCCTGGAATAGTAACCCTGTACAGGATACCAGTATAGAAGATGAACACAGTACATTTACATACCCTTTTTTTTATTGCAATGGTYTTTGATGTGACATGAAAAATGAGCTAAAGACCTGAAAAAAAAGAAAGACTTTATTTATGTAATTATTTTTAATGTATTTATTTGACATAATTTTTTATACATTGTATATTGATATTTTATTTGGCCCAGCTAGTTTTAATGATTATGTTCAGTATGGTACAGTAAGTAAAATATAAGTAATAAAGTAATTTTTTATTATATATATATTTTTTATTTCTCATTCACTGGCTACACGGGAACCTACAAAAAGTTTTGATTTAAAAAGTTGTAGACAAGTGTATAATATAAAATGTCATTTATTTTTGTGGCATAATTGTAAAAAAACTTTAAATTAAAAAAAAAAACTTTTTTCTAAAAAATTTCAATTTAATTAAATATAAATAAATAAATAAATAATAATATATCCCACCTAGGTCTTCTTTTTTTTGTGTGTGGGGGGGGGGGTTTCCCCGGTTTTCTCCCTAATTTAGTCGCAATCAATTCCTCCCCGTCACTAGGGGGCTCCACATTAAGGCTACTACTACCACTCAGCCGGGAGGGCCGAAGACTATCGCGTGCTTCCTCCGAATCACGTGACGCCAGCCGACCGCATCTTTTTGAACTGCTCGCTCTCTCGCGCACCGTTGAGGGCGGAGTAACACGCTCGGAGGACAGCGCTATCCGCTCCTTCCGCTTGCGTGAGCTCACAGACGCCCCTGATTGGCTGTAGAGCCGTGATTGATGTGGGAGCGCTAAGTACCTCTCATCCCTCCCCTCTGAGAGAGCTCGGCCAATCAGCTCTCTCTAGACCTCCGGCTTCCCGCTAGGTCTTCTATACAGAATATGATAGCAATCAATTAATTAATTAATTTTATATTCATTCATTAATAAACCCTTGTCTCTACTGTTTATCCTATGCGGCGTCACAGGAGCTTGGAGCCTATCACATACAGTAGGCTGTACTCAGGGCACTAGGTGAGAGTACATCCTGGACGCGGTACCAATCCATCACAGGATGCATGAAGTTGATTTTGTAAAAGAAACAAAAGGTGTAGTTGTTGATATGGTGAAATCCATTAAACATGGAAGGCGTCTCCAGTATTAGTGTTTGCAGTTCCCTGAGATAAAGCTGCAACTTTAAATGATCATAAGTATAATATATTAATATATTCTTTTATAAATATAAGCGAAGATAAACCTACAGAAATGGTGGAATATTACTGTAGTATAAGAAGAATAAAGCATGTCTGGATACGCTGTTAGAGGAATTTAATCAACTTTTGAGGTCAAGGATAGAAACAAGGATCAGTATAAACCAAAGACTAAACTCTTTAATCTGTAATTAGTGTATCCTGATATACAGTCGGTAACTACTCCATAATCGATCTTCGTTAGTTGATAATCAGTTGAACCGCACAGGACAATGCTCCTCGTACTCTGTGTGTTTCCTAGAAATCAATGCCACATCTATTCCCTCTTACTCCAAGCCAGAGTTAAACACATGCCACAGCTGTCAAAGCGGAAGAACTACTGTCACTGTAGGCCAACTAATATTTACCAATGAATCCTTTATGAATCCTTGTGTCCTAAATCAATTCATTCTTATTCATGTCGCRCTTTTAACAGCCTTACAGAATCGAAAGGAAATGATGGAAARCCGTATAAAAYGTGTGAGGGAATRTGTATAAGTCAAAATGATCAGATAATAGGACCAAGGCGTGTTTTATGAATCCGGGTCCAGGCTCGATTCCCGTCTCTGTGTGCATGGAGTTTGCATGTCCTCCCCATGCTTGGTGGGTTTCCTCCGGGTTCTCCGGTTTCCTCCCACAATCCAAAGACATACCGATTAGGCTAACTGGCGTTCCCAAAAYTGGCCGTAGTGTGTGAATGAGTGTGTGAGTGTGTGTATGTGTGTGTGCCCTGCGATGGATCRGCACCCTGTCCAGGGTGTACCCCGCCTCGTGTCCTAAGTCTCCTGGGATAGGCTCCAGGCCCCCTGCGGCCCTGTACACAGAGCGAGGAAATAAACTGATCATCAACTATAAATGGTCTCGATGCCTTCAGTACTCTGGATTACTACAACAAATGGTTTCTTTTGAGAAATGCTTCTTATGAGAACCTCTTCTAGTAAGCTAGATCTTATAACCATCCTACGGGACTCACTCATCGTCTCACTCGTTGGTTGTCCTGTATACAGGGTCGTGGGGAGGACGACATCTCAGGAGTGGGTGTCAATTAGCCTAATCTGCATGTTTTTCGTACTGTGGACGAAAAAAACCCCACCAAGATTGGGGAGAACATGAAAACCCCATGCACACAGACCCCAAGGYGGGAATCGAACCCAGACCCTGCAGGTGCAAGACAAGCACTAAGCGACTTTAAAATTTTTGTTTGTTTTTTACCAAGCCCTTGATAACATCGCTTTTATGAAATGATGTTTCAATTTCCAAGTATACCCCGATTCAGAGAACTAGACATGCAATAAAAACATCTTTTTGTTTTATGTCACAAAGATGAGCTGAACATCATCTCTAAGACATCATTTTTTTTTTTTTTACAGTTTCATATTAGCAATTCTGATGCAAAAGTGAGTATCCAGACTCGTATCTGGAGGATATTGTATTCCAAAGAGAGCGAGAAAGAAAGAGAGAGAGAGAGAGAGACTCTAAGCCCTAGATAGAGTTCAGTGTTTATCTGAAAGCTCTATACAGGATTAATGTGATCTCTGGGCTGAATTGTTAGCACGCGCGCCGTCTCACACCCCTCGCTAAGACGTTTCATCACACCCTGCTTCCGTGAACAATAACACCCTGACAGATATATTTAGCCTCCCGAGCATTCCGTCACCGTTCTCCTCGCGTTCAGCAGGGTTCGGGATTTCACACAGAACCTCCACACACCTTTATAAACACCTCCTGCAGCACCTTGTGTCGACGTAACAGTAACAAATCTGCCTTATGATCCAAAGAACACTGAACTGGYGGTTTGGTGAAGATTTTAAAAGAAGCGTCAGCTTATTATTATTATTATTTTTTTTTTTTGGGTCGCAGCAATTTGAGTTCATGTTTTAAAGGTTATTAAAACAAATTCTCTAATGAAGACTTGTGTGTGTATGTGTGTGTGTGTGTGTGTGTGTGTGTGTGATGCTGTTTGTGCAAAACTCCTTATCTAACCCTACAAATACTGATTTTTCTTTTTATCCACGTTCGCACTTCATTCATCGTTGATCTGACCGAAATTCAATCTAATCTGCATATATTTAAGTTTACGATTCCTCTCATCCATGTAAAGTACACCCAACTCCGGAATTAATGGCACCCATTAATAGAAATGGTAAAAAAAAAAAAAATTAACACATGAAACCGCCTTCATTTATCAATGTATTAGTAAAGCTGTGTGTGAAAAATCACTTCTGGTAAAACAGATTGTACAAGTTAATGCCAATTAATCAAAAGTTACCAAGCGACTTCAAGGCACATCTGATTTGCATTTAGCCACACCTTCAATACAAAACGCCATGAAATGAAAAGTTCATAAAGCATAAAAACAACAAATAAGCAATAAAACAATGAAAGACAACTTTCTATTACCCGTTGCAAAAAAACAAAACAAAAAAAAACTGCAGTGTGTTGGATTAATACAATAMAGTACTTATATAAAAGATACACACGGTATTCTTTATATGATGCCATTAATTTTGTCTTCATTTCATATTGCATATGTCTATTGATTTGGTTTAATGAATAAATGATTTATAATTGATGATATAGGGCATATACAAATATGATCTCCTGCTCATGCAGCGTTAGTGGGTGGTGTACAGTAATACTCTCAAATGAATGCTTTCACGAGCTTAAAGACATCCACGATTGTCTAGAACTGCTACTACTAGACGGTCTTTGGGAGCACAGCCAAACTGCTTCCTATACACCTACTGTACTGTAGCTGCAGAAGGCTGTAACATCACCCGTGGTGTTAACTTAGAAACCGGTGAATGCTTTTCTTTTTGCCTTTTCTGATAGGAAGGTTGGGGGTTCGAGCCCAAGCAAAAACAAGTTGCTCCAGTTGGGTTCTGGATCAAGGCCCTTAACCCTACCTGATCCTGGCTGACCCWGTGCTCCGACCCCAGCTTCCGAACTGGGATACGCGAGAGAATGTTATTCACTGTGCTATAATGTACAAGTGTCAAACAATTGAAAATTATTATTATTATGATTATTATTTCAGAAAAATTGATCCCACTAATGGGATACAAACAAAAGTCAACAGATTTTCATGAATACCAGATCATATGTTTTGGTTTAAGTGAACAATATGCGAATACATTTATTCATATCCAGCTAAAGAAGGGATTTTTTTTTACCCTTCCACAATGATATGTATAGAGAACAACAAGCTGATTTGAAAGATTGCAAAAGGAAGGTCTTTCTGTGAGCCACCAAGGAAATAGGGCATCTTAATGCTAGCATGAAATTGTAAACCTTTTGTCCGTCCATAGCATATTGCATATWGAGTTTTTCCAATGTAATAAATTTTAAATAATGTAATAAAATTTTACGTACGAGGATATTAACACCCAAAACATGGTTGCCTCTGCCAGGATGTTAAGCCTGAATCTTGCAACAAATATCACTGTGATGTGATGCTAAAAAGTTATGAGTATGCTTAACTAGAAAAAAAAA